>OZ024808.1:27059994-27229994 GCA_964017045.1 Omphiscola glabra
TCATACATTTCCTTTCTCTTTCTCTCTATTTCATTCTTTCTCTCATTTTGATTGTCTCCATTTCTCTCTATCTTATTCTCTCTCATTTTCTATAACATTCGCTCTCACTTCATTCTTACGTCTCATTCTCTCATTTATTATCTCTCACCTACTCCTCTCTCTCTCATTGTCTCTTAATGATCTCATCGTTTCTAACATCTCTTTCTCATTTTCTCTCTATCATTCAATCTCATTTGTTTTCTCTCATTTTCTCTCTTCAATATATTTCTCCTTATATCTCTCTTCTTCTCATTCTTATTTGTTTCTATGATTTCTCACAATCTCTCTCTCTCTCTATTTCACATTCTCTCATTTTCTAATGTTATATACTATGGCTAAGTTTCTCTCTTCTGTCACTTGTCTATTTATTAATCGCTATCTACAATACTCTCTATAAACTCTCACACTCTCTTAAATTCTCCCGCATTTTCTTTGATTCTCTGTCTCCATGTCTTTTTAACTTATATAAACCCTCTCTTATTTTTACTTTCTCTCTTCCTTCTCTCACTTTCACAAAGCCTCTCTCTAGTTCTCTCTTTTTCTTTATCTCTTTTACACATTACTCTTTCATTCTCCCTCATCCCCTTTCTCACTCTAAATGTCATTTTTTCCCTTCATTACTAACACCTCATTCTCCCTATTATTCGCTCTTTTCGCATATTGTTTCTTTTTCCTATTTCTCTCACTTTTAAAAAAAAAAAATTCGATTGTTTCTCTTATTCTCCTAATTTACTCTCAAACATTCTCATCCCCCTCATTCTTTGATTCTCTCCCTCTTTTTCCCACTCATCTCAACTCTCTCTCATTCTCCTTAACATTTTCTCTCTATTTAAGACTCCATCTCTCTGTATTATTCACTCTCATTTTGACTATCTGTTTGTATCGCCTTTCCTCCCTATTTCTCTCACATTCTCTATACCATTACTTCTATAATTCTTTTCTCTCCGTTATTTTATCTGTTATTTCTTTATCGACTTTTCTCGCTTATTTTCTCTACTTAATTCTCAATCATCCACTTTTTTTTTTTCATTATTATTCTCTAATACTCTCTATTTCTCTCCTATCTTTTACCCTTTCTCTCATTCTCTCTATTTTTAGTCTCTAATTCCCACTCCGTCTATCAAAAATTATCTTTCTTATTCTCTCGTGTTCTGACATAGCTCTCTCTATCATTTTCTTTATCATTTCCTCAATCTTTTTCTCTATCATTCTTCCTCTATGAGTTATCTCTCAAATTTCTCTCTCATTTTCTCTTACTTTCTCTCTTTCTCTCAAAAACTCACACCTTTTCCATCACTCTTTTTCTCTAAATTTCAATAATTTTCTTACTCGTTTGTCTCATTCGCTCAATTCTATGGCTATCATTGTCTCGTTTACCCCCTCTCTCATTTTCTTCCCATATCTCTCACTTATTCATCATCTCATTCATGTTCTCTCTCATACTCTCCCACTGTATCTCTCACTATTTATTTTTCCTTCTGTCATTTTCTCGCATATATATATCTTTTTTTTTTGTATCTCCATAATTCTCTCATATCCTCTATCTAATTTAATACTGTATCTCTTTCATTTTCTCCCCATCTTTCTCTCATTCTCTCGGCCTTTCTCGTTCTATTTTTTGTTAATATTGCCTTAAAACGCCTAACAAAATTTAAGAACTGTATTTTAATATTTATTAAGCTGCAGTTTTCACTTAGAAAGATTTGCAATTTGTTAATTCATTAAGGGAAAAAAAATCAAACTTAAAGTTGAAAAAACAAATAAGAGAATGCTGACCCAGCAATATTTTACAATATTTCGTTAAATTTGGAATAGCATCAAAAAAGTATGTTAACGATTTTTTGTTACCATTATATCTGTCATCAGATGGCTTACAAATATTTATGTGCATCTAAATTTATTAAGATAGTTCTCAGTGTATCAGTAGATGGCTTACAAATATTTATGTGCATCTAAATTTATTAAGATAGTTCTCAGTGTATCAGTAGATGGCTTACAAATATTTATGTGCATCTAAATTTATTAAGATAGTTCTCAGTGTATCAGTAGATGGCTTACAAATATTTACGTACATCTAAATTTATTAAGATAGTTCTTAATGTATCAGAATTTTTTTTAAATACGCAGCGCCTGGCAAGATGGTGTAAACTGCTTTAAGCAAGTGTACACAGAGAAGTGTGGCGAAAATTTGGGAACTTTGAGAGCAAAGATATTTGATCGCGCCACGCGTGTAAGTAAGTGAATAGTATTGCTTAATGAGCAACTTAAATTGTAAAAAAATAAATTAGGATTTGTATTTTGAAAAAATATTGTCATTGTAAACAAGGAGATTTTTTGATTGTTGTTTGTTGTGTACATATATTGATATATATAAATATCTTTATTCATATTTTTTAATCAGTCTAAATTTTAATATTCTGGTATAATTAATTTCAAATGTTATTTGTTATTATCGTGTTAAAATCACTGGATTAAATTTGTTTACATTTAACCTCTCTTAAAGTTAACATTACATATAATGCTAAATAAATAATTTATAAGTAGTTGGTACTGTAAGATGATTACAAGGCATTGTAATAGAATTGTTACATTTTGTTAACACTTATTTGATTCTGCACATTAATTTTTGAGATTTTGTATTCTTCATTGTTAACGATTTTGCTTAGTATAAGATTTGAACTTTTATTAACTAGTAGACACTAATGACACTAATTACCAATTTAATTCTGGACACAATTATTTAACTTACACTCTCAAGAAAGTAGGAAAGATAGCAAAAATTTAATTAATTTCAATTAATAATTTCAAATATGACTAATAATTACGGCAACATATATAGAACTACCATGTGTGGCGAATAAAATGGGAATATAGAAGGTAAAAGAGCTGCATTTTTCATGTAAGAGAATGAGAAACGAAGAAAAGAAAGGGACAAAATAAAGAGAAAAAGAGGAAAAATTTAAAGAAATTGATACTACTTTAAGAAAAACAAATTCTCGAATGGGGTGGTTGCATATATATTAAGGTATTAAAATTTTGTTTACTCTGTGACATTATGTTGTGAAAATTGCTTTTGTTATCATTACACGTATGTGGTGAAGATTTAATGCAAAGAGGAGATGACCTGGTGCACACTAACGTAATCGGGAGATATAACCTTTAAGTTGTAGATGAAGAACTGAACATCCAAATATGTTCATTTTATCTGTTCACTTTTACAGGACACATTGTGGGCGCCAATGATGTATTCTTAGATACCAAGAGTTTACACCAAAATCTTCGCCTCGGACCATACAAAACGCTCTTAAAAAGTTTATATGTATTATGTGATTTTTGTCTGTCTATTATTTTAAAAAAAAATTTGATCTGAAATTTCTGAAAAAAAAAATCAATTGCAATAAATGTGTTCTGAAATGTATAAGTTAACTTGTTTGTCGATTCTTCCCATGTATAACGTTAAACATAACCCCCGACTTTGGAATTATTATAAACTCAAATAGCACTGAAGCTTAGCGACATCCTTGTAAAATAGGACGATAAAAACACATCACAACGGGAATATTGGAGTTAAATGGAGGAAGAAGAAATGAAATGGACTGGGAATCGTCAAAGTGTAAAGGGCAATAGATTACGGATAACGTTAGAGGGAATGTGTTTGTAAGATAGGAAGGAAGATTGTGAGAGTGGAGGATACGTGAGAGAGACGAAGATAAAGAAATAGTTGAGAGAGGAGAGTGTGTGTGTGAAAGAGAGAGATATAGGTGAATACAGACTGGGAAATGAGGAAGACATTCGTAAAGTTTAAGATAATAATGGGAAGGATGAGGTGACCAAAGTGCATCCGCAGAACATTTATTCTCTTACTCAAAGGTTTTTACTTCTAGCCTGATAATTACGTTTTCAATGATAAAGTTAAGTCATAGCATTAGAACGTGTTAAGCTAAAACTGATCGAATTCGTTGGCCAAAACTCAATAGGTAGATTTTCTGACTTCGTTACAGACAAGTGGTTGGCACCCGCGCTGAGATTAGAAGGACCGTCACCCTGCTCTCACACAACATGTATCAGACATCGGGGGACCTCATTCATGAGTTTGGCGGTGACCAATGAAATAACCGATGTCCTGTCACGTTGTTCTTCTTGTTCTCACGGATAATACATGACAGAGTTGTTTTAATATTATGTTGGTTACTGTCAACTTCTATGTCCTCAGGATTGGATCATTCATCAAGTTCTTCCACTAATTCAACTATTAGTAACAACTCAAGTCCTTTTCATAACTATATATAACTTTAATTATCAGGAAACACAAGGTACACAACATCGCTATTCAACATCCTTTTGTCCAACTGCCATCTACATTTCACTCTCTACACTACACTCAACTAATCCGTCACTTCCCCTACCCAAATACGTCACAACATTCACGCACAATATACAACGCTACACGTATACTCTCTAACTCAACATGATTTACTTACAAACATAACTACATTGATTTCATACCCTTGACATATCCCCCCTCTTCCGCTTAGATTCTACTCCACGAGTAGAATCTTCCAAACAAAATTTAAAGTCAGTGTATGAAATTTTTAGTTAATGTAAAACTATATAACCTTGGCAAAACATCATACAGTAAATTTACATAATCACCATCGATATTATCAACAAGTCCAATCGATTATAGTAATAGTCAAAACATGACACATTCAAAAATTAACTAATGAAACAGGGAAAACAATATCCTGACTGCTGAAGAGAAAAAAAAATGTCATCATCCGTAGAATCATTTAGACAGCCGTCAACTGTCCAGTTGATTTTAAGAGGGCGGGATATCTCTCTTGTCAGTCGCTTTCCACACGACGTGTACATCTTTCCCCCATCTAAACATTTCCTGCTCAAATAACAATAACTTTCCAAGGCTTAACACCAAAACAACTCCAAAAAGTACTTTGTCATATGCATAACATAATAATACATTACAAAACAAATCATGACACTTCATAAACAGACCAAAACTGCTCTCACCTAACCCTACGTTAGTGAAAACGCTCATCTCCACCACGGAGACTCCATAAAAGCCAGCCCCTCTGTTCTCACCAAGACCGCCCGAGTCCAAACCAGACCCAACACAAACACGGTTCTCAAGCCTTGAGCAACCATTGACCTCCACACCACTACTAAATTCAGCGCGTGGACTACGACCCTCGTAGGTCCACGTGAAGTCGTCCCCAATGACTTCCACTTTGTTGACATTACCTCCCCTTCGTAAGACGGCCCCTGGCAAGTTCGTGGCCTCTACATCGTGACAACCGTTGCTTGTCCAAGTTCTAACGCCTTCAAAATTAAAACACACATTTTCCTCCTCCACTAAACTCAAATTTTCCTCATTTACAAAATTCTCATGAAGAAACCCCAAATCTTCATCCTTCACAAAACCCAAATTATCATCCCGCAAAAAATCAAAGTCTGCCTCTTGTACATAATCAAAATCTCTCTCCAGTAAAAAATTCACATATCGCTGTTGTACATCAACAAAACCTACAGTTTGTACATCATCTTGTACGCCACCAGAGATGGTAGCGTGTACACCATCACAAAAAATATTTTCATTTCTAAACTTTACATCATAAGCATCATCTTGTTCATGAAAAATGATATCTGGTACATTATCAAGATTCACTTGTACATGGTAAAATTGTGTATCACCTGCTTCCACCAATATTACCTCCTCCCTCGATACCACGAACGACTCATCGTCCCTACACTCAGTTATGTTTGCATGAGATTCCTCGGGATAACTGATCTCCTCCACAGACTCTGTAATGTCCCCATCATTTTCCTTTTCCCTGACGGACAAAATAACTTTACGCTCCTCAACTTCACTACTGTCACTGTCGTTATAACAATATGTTTGTGTTTTTAAAATAATTTCCCGTCGTTCTGCTTTTATTTCCGCCAGTCTAATTTCAAGTTCAAGTTTATCTAGTTCGTATTGTCTCTGACTCTGTCTATCTCTTTCTCTACGTTCTTCCTCTCTCTGTCTATCCATATGTTCTTCTTCTCTCTGTCTAAGTTCTTCCTCTTTCTCTTCCCGTACCTGTTCTTCATACTTTACTCTTACATACTCCTCTAGCTTCTCTCCCGTATAACGAAGTAATACACCCACATGCCTGATTTCTTCAAAGGTCCCTTTATCAGTAACATATCCCGCCATAGTATTACCAATTAGGTGTGAGCATACAATGAACAATAATCAAGGTTTAAGGAATAATCGCAGTCTGTTTAAACTAGTTCTGACAAAAAATTAACATCTACTAGGGTAAAAAATTTAAATATACACACGAAATTTTACACAAAAAATGTTATAAGGAAATAAAAATAAAACTTGCCTGGTTAATGGAATGTCCTAAAGGAATGAAACTATTTAAAAACAACACAATTGGACTTAATTAAGTGTCAATTGTTCTTAGGTTAAGTGTCAATGGTTCTCTCACGAACTTCAATGTTAATGGATGGCAATTCACTGGAGACACAGTCATAGGATGTGGGTGACCAGGACAGGCCACGGAACATCGACAGCTCACTGGACAGGATGTAGGCGAATCGCCGACACTGGACAGTTCGTGGGTGACTCCCCAATGCAGGATGGGTGCATAGGCAGCGTGATGCAGGATAGGACGTCAAAGGCTCGATGATACAGGACGTTGATCAACTGGGTGACCGGACAGGGCCACGGGACATCGACAGCTCACTGGACACTGGACACGATGTAGGCACTCACCGACAGACAGTTCATATGCAGCTTAATACAGCACTGCAACGACGGTCAATAACCACTGCGGTCTATTGCAACAGCGGGGTGTGTCAGCGGTGGTAACAGCAAAGGGCGGTGTAAAGCTCAGAAGAATACACCGATCAGCGGCTCATAGCATCCGACAGGTGCTTTGGTTGGGACAGGAGACACAGCTTCCGACGAGCACCCCACACAGCTTCGGACGGATGGGTCAGAATACTTCACACCTCGGACGAGTTCGGACGAGGATTTTACTTAACAGACTCAGATGAGTTCGGACAGGCGACACAAAGACTGTTCGGACGACGACACACAGCTTGTTCTGGCGACGACACACAGCTTGTTCGGGCGACGACACACAGCTTGTTCGGGCGACGACACACAACTTGTTCAGACGGCGACACACAGCTTGTTCGGGCGACGACGCACAGCTTGTTCGGGCGACGACACACAGCTTGTTCAGACGGCGACACACAGCTTGCTCGGGCGACGACACACAGCTTGTTCGGGCGACGACACTGGTAACTTCAGGGCGAGGCGTAGTTATTTCACTGGAGCCGGACACGACCTTCGTAACTTCATACAGGGCAGGACATTGTTATTTCACTGTAACTGGACACGACCTTCGTAACTTCATACAGGGCAGGACGTAGTTAACTTGAATAACGGCCAGGCGCAGTTAACATAACTAGCCTGATACAGGACATAGGTAGTTAATGGAGTCACTGGTGTATGCAACTCATACACACTTGATACACGGTGGCATCAGAGCTCCGACCTTGAAACACGGGACAGCGACGATACTTGTAACTTCACACAAGTATAAGAAAGTTCTTGGACTTTACCTCAAGTAAGAAAATGATGTTTTCCAATCCCGGACGGGCCCCCAATGTCAACTTCTATGTTTTCAGGATTGGATCATTCATCAAGTTCTTCCACTAATTCAACCATTAGTAACAACTCAAGTCCTTTTCATAACTATATATAACTTTAATTATCAGGAAACACAAGATACACAACATCGCTATTCAACATCCTTTTGTCCAACTGCCATCTACATTTCACTCTCTACACTACACTCAACTAATCCGTCACTTCCCCTACCCAAATACGTCACAACATTCACGCACAATATACAACGCTACACGTATACTCTCTAACTCAACATGATTTACTTACAAACATAACTACATTGATTTCATACCCTTGACAGTTACGCTGTTCTTTGTTCGCCGAAGAACGCAAAGTTGAAAGAAGTGATAATCCCCGCAATAAGTCTCACTTCATACAGTGAGTCTGTCTATTTAAACAGATGGAGAAACAAAGTTAAGAGAGGAACAAACAATGAGAAAAACTATGCTAAGCAAATGTTAAAGTTTTCTAAATGTTTAAAATTATATATATCTTATTTTCTATATCAATGATGCCTCATGTTTGCTATGAATATGAAAAGTTTTTTTTTGTCTATGACAATATGTTTGAAATGACAATAATGTCTCTTGCTACTATGACAAAGGTTTGCTTGATATGACAAAGGTTTCTCTTTTTTTGCAAAGACGAAGATATGTTTGATATGATAGAAAGTCTCTTGTTTGCTATGACAAAGATATGATGGATATGACAATGATGTCTCTTGTTTGCTATCATTATATTTTTTCGATTCAATTGAATTGTAGACGGTCTATCAAAGCCAAAACACTGTTTACAACGAGCCTCGGGACCACCGCCAACATCAAAATGGAGGGAATTAGGTACATCAAAAATTAAGATCTTTGAATGTTTGAGGTGTCCCGAAGACTTGAACAAATAGCATACGACATTTTTCAGAAGATAATATTTTCGCAAGCTTCAGCGTAACAGGTGGTGTGAAGAAGAAATTATTTGAAGGGAGCATTGTATTTTTATTTCTACAGTACATGGCTTTAAGGATATTTTTGATTCTAAAATAAATTGAATATTATCTCTATGTTCAGATTTGTGTTCAGACTGTCTTTCTACTGTCGTACACCAAAGATTGTAGTGTTCATTAATTTTGTTTTGTTATTTGATAAATAAAAAAAAAACGAATAACACGCAGATTTGAAGAGTCTTTTAAACAAAATGTGTTCCAAAAAATCTGGACCGCCCCTACGATTGCTGGACCGCCCCTATGATTGCTGGACCGCCTCTAAGATTGCTGGACCGCCCCTACGATTGCTGGACCGCCCCTACGATTGCTGGACCGCCCCTACGATTGCTGCAGCTCCGGGCAAGCTTCACTTTTGCGCCTATTTAAGGTATAAATAGAAAAGATTTGTGCAAAGAGGCAACTGGGGCCTAGGTATTGATTTTATTGTCTAGGTTTTTTTAAAAAATTTTTAAAAAATTAACAATAAAATTATTTTCTTAACTCGTATTTGGACAGTATGAACAATTAGCTTACCGTGGACAGTATGAACAATTAGCTTACCGTGGACAGTATGAACAATTAGCTTACCGTGGACAGTATGAACAATTAGCGTACCGTGGACAGTATGAACAATTAGCCTACCGTTGACAGTATGAACAATTAGCGTACCGTGGACAGTATGAACCATTAGTCTACCGTGTACGGTATGAACAATTAGCTTACCGTGGACAGTATGAACAATTAGCGTACCATAGACAGTATGAACAATTAGCGTACCATAGACAGTATGAACAATTAGTCTACCTTGTACAGTATGAACAATTAGCCTACCGTGGACAGTATGAACAATTAGCTTACCGTGGACAGTATGAACAATTAGCCTACCGTTGACAGTATGAACAATTAGCGTACCGTGGACAGTATGAACCATTAGTCTACCGTGTACGGTATGAACAATTAGCTTACCATTGACAGTATGAACAATTAGCTTACCGTGGACAGTATGAACAATTAGCTTACCGTGGACAGTATGAACAATTAGCCTACCGTTGACAGTATGAACAATTAGCGTACCGTGGACAGTATGAACCATTAGTCTACCGTGTACGGTATGAACAATTAGCTTACCGTGGACAGTATGAACAATTAGCGTACCGTGGACAGTATGAACAATTAGTCTACCTTGGACAGTATGAACAATTAGCGTACCGTTGACAGTATGAACAATTAGCGTACCGTGGACAGTATGAACAATTAGCCTACCGTGTACGGTATGAACAATTAGTCTACCTTGGACAGTATGAACAATTAGCGTACCGTTGACAGTATGAACAATTAGCGTACCGTTGACAGTATGAACAATTAGCGTACCGTGGACAGTATGAACAATTAGCCTACCATAGACAGTATGAACAATTAGCTTACCATTGACAGTATGAACAATTAGTCTACCTTGTACAGTATGAACAATTAGCTTACCGTGGACAGTATGAACAATTAGCTTACCGTGGACAGTATGAACAATTAGCCTACCGTTGACAGTATGAACAATTAGCGTACCGTGGACAGTATGAACCATTAGTCTACCTTGGACAGTATGAACAATTAGTCTACCTTGGACAGTATGAACAATTAGTCTACCTTGGACAGTATGAACAATTAGCGTACCGTTGACAGTATGAACAATTAGCGTACCGTGGACAGTATGAACAATTAGCCTACCGTGTACGGTATGAACAATTAGTCTACCTTGGACAGTATGAACAATTAGCTTACCGTGGACAGTATGAACAATTAGTCTACCTTGGACAGTATGAACAATTAGTCTACCTTGGACAGTATGAACAATTAGTCTACCTTGGACAGTATGAACAATTAGTCTACCGTGTACGGTATGAACCATTAGTCTACCGTGTACGGTATGAACAATTAGCCTACCTTGGACAGTATGAACAATTAGTCTACCTTGGACAGTATGAACAATTAGTCTACCTTGGACAGTATGAACAATTAGCCTACCTTGGACAGTATGAACAATTAGCCTACCGTGGACAGTATGAACCATTAGTCTACCGTGTACGGTATGAACAATTAGTCTACCTTGGACAGTATGAACAATTAGCCTACCTTGGACAGTATGAACAATTAGTCTACCTTGGACAGTATGAACAATTAGTCTACCTTGGACAGTATGAACAATTAGTCTACCTTGGACAGTATGAACAATTAGTCTACCTTGGACAGTATGAACAATTAGCCTACCTTGGACAGTATGAACAATTAGCCTACCTTGGACAGTATGAACAATTAGTCTACCTTGGACAGTATGAACAATTTGCCTACCTTGGACAGTATGAACAATTAGCCTACCTTGGACAGTATGAACAATTAGTCTACCTTGGACAGTATGAACAATTAGTCTACCTTGGACAGTATGAACAATTAGCCTACCTTGGACAGTATGAACAATTAGCCTACCTTGGACAGTATGAACAATTAGCCTACCGTGGACAGTATGAACAATTAGCCTACCGTGGACAGTATGAACCATTAGTCTACCGTGTACGGTATGAACAATTAGTCTACCTTGGACAGTATGAACAATTAGCCTACCTTGGACAGTATGAACAATTAGTCTACCTTGGACAGTATGAACAATTAGCCTACCTTGGACAGTATGAACAATTAGTCTACCTTGGACAGTATGAACAATTAGCGTACCGTGGACAGTATGAACCATTAGTCTACCGTGTACGGTATGAACAATTAGTCTACCTTGGACAGTATGAACAATTAGCCTACCTTGGACAGTATGAACAATTAGTCTACCTTGGACAGTATGAACAATTAGTCTACCTTGGACAGTATGAACAATTAGCCTACCTTGGACAGTATGAACAATTAGTCTACCATGGACAGTATGAACAATTAGTCTACCTTGGACAGTATGAACAATTAGCCTACCTTGGACAGTATGAACAATTAGTCTACCTTGGACAGTATGAACAATTAGTCTACCTTGGACAGTATGAACAATTAGTCTACCTTGGACAGTATGAACAATTAGTCTACCTTGGACAGTATGAACAATTAGTCTACCTTGGACAGTATGAACAATTAGCCTACCTTGGACAGTATGAACAATTAGCCTACCTTGGACAGTATGAACAATTAGTCTACCTTGGACAGTATGAACAATTTGCCTACCTTGGACAGTATGAACAATTAGCCTACCTTGGACAGTATGAACAATTAGTCTACCTTGGACAGTATGAACAATTAGTCTACCTTGGACAGTATGAACAATTAGCCTACCTTGGACAGTATGAACAATTAGCCTACCTTGGACAGTATGAACAATTAGCCTACCGTGGACAGTATGAACAATTAGCCTACCGTGGACAGTATGAACCATTAGTCTACCGTGTACGGTATGAACAATTAGTCTACCTTGGACAGTATGAACAATTAGCCTACCTTGGACAGTATGAACAATTAGTCTACCTTGGACAGTATGAACAATTAGCCTACCTTGGACAGTATGAACAATTAGTCTACCTTGGACAGTATGAACAATTAGCGTACCGTGGACAGTATGAACCATTAGTCTACCGTGTACGGTATGAACAATTAGTCTACCTTGGACAGTATGAACAATTAGCCTACCTTGGACAGTATGAACAATTAGTCTACCTTGGACAGTATGAACAATTAGTCTACCTTGGACAGTATGAACAATTAGTCTACCTTGGACAGTATGAACAATTAGCCTACCTTGGACAGTATGAACAATTAGTCTACCTTGGACAGTATGAACAATTAGTCTACCTTGGACAGTATGAACAATTAGCGTACCGTGGACAGTATGAACAATTAGCCTACCTTGGACAGTATGAACAATTAGCCTACCTTGGACAGTATGAACAATTAGCCTACCTTGGACAGTATGAACAATTAGCCTACCTTGGACAGTATGAACAATTAGCCTACCTTGGACAGTATGAACAATTAGCCTACCTTGTACAGTATGAACAATTAGTCTACCTTGGACAGTATGAACAATTAGCGTACCGTGGACAGTATGAACCATTAGTCTACCGTGTACGGTATGAACAATTAGTCTACCTTGGACAGTATGAACAATTAGTCTACCTTGGACAGTATGAACAATTAGTCTACCGTGTACGGTATGAACAATTAGCCTACATTGGGCAGTAAGAACATTTTATAATAATAATAATAATAATAAAGTTCATTTGAAAAATCACGCTTCATCCCCAAAGGCTCGAAGCTCGGTACAAAAATAAAGCTGGGAGATAATAACTAGCTGGAAAAATGGTAGACAACATCACCCCAGCAGGTGTTTGCGAAATAGATGAGTTTTTAAATTTGTCTTGAAGGACTGCAGCTTACCGATGACATTTTTTTGTCGAGCCTTTGGGCCAGAAAATCTTTTTTTGCAATTTATATTTTCATTCCATGGCACCCACATAAAAATACTCTTTTCTGTTTTGGAAGATCGCTGATGGCGCCAAAAGCAAATGGAACCCTGAGCAACTGCCCGGGTTTCCGTTACCTTGAGCCTGCCAAAAAGTGTTATTTTGCTAGTAATAAAAATAAAGAAACACGCTATCATACGATAAACTATAATGTTTTATCAATTCAGAATCAATAACTTGGCGTTTGAAAAATGTAAAACTACCATTTATACACGTTTAAACAAGATAATCAATATAGTGAAACTACCATCTATACACGTTTAAACAAGATAATCAATATGTAGTGAAACTACCATCTATACACGTTTAAACAAGATAACCAATATGTAGTGAAACTACCATCTATACACGTTTAAACAAGATAACCAATATGTAGTGAAACTACCATCTGTACACGTTTAAAGAAGATAATCAATATGTACGCAAAAAAATCAATTCTGTTAAACATTTTTATATAAACTTGTAACAGGTGTGACCCAAACATTTATTTCGGAAACGATATGACCTTTACAGACCTGTTTCCTCTAACGATTTTGGCGTACAATGTACGATTTTGAGGTGTGTACATTATATCTACTGTGTGTTTATTTTTTACTATTAAGATAATGTATTGAATGATTTTGTGATGACATTGTACGATTTTAAGAGTTTGAGGGTAAACAGGTCTGCCAATGAAAATGTCTTGATGGACTGGGTTTAAATGAGGACGAGTTAGTGGCCATTTGACTGGTTCATTGAAGGTGGCGCCACAAACTAAAGTGTTGCGGACAATTTTAAATTGTGATACGTCTCGCTACAACGTCATATTTTAGCGACAAAATCAGCTTGAACATTGGGAAAACATGATTATGTGACGAATTTCTAGATGTATAACGGCCATAACCCGAATAACGGCCAGTTGGCGAAACAGATGGTCCTTTTAAACGTTTACAGTGGTGTGCAAAAATTCGATGCTCTTGAAATGGTCAGTGTCTATGCTACTTTGTGAAGTGACAGTAATTTCATTGTGAAACTTCAAAGAGCTGATGCAAAACCATGATGCACTTGTCATGAACGTGTTGGGCAAATGATGTTCTAAAACATTGCTTATTCCAGAAATGTTGCGCACTCGAAAAGCTCACCTTCGAATCAGTAAGCTCGCAAGAAAAATCCGTATGAAACATATCAATTGCTTAATTTCTATTTTGCAAACTTACAAACCAAACCGCAAAATTCAGAAAACGTCAGACTTTGATTAAGTTAAATGTACATCGACATTGGCCATTTCCCGAATTTTCCCGACCATTTCATAAATTTGCTGGATTCGCGTTTTCTTGGCCGAAACATTATGTTGATGCATCGATACACATAATGTTGAAGCTCCTGCAGCTTGAAGACAAATTTGGGTCAATGGCGCACTTGCCACGTGTTCCCAGTAGTAAATGGGAGCTACAGTGAGCAGGCGTTGTTGAACAACGTTCACGTGAAAGGGGAATTTCTTGAGTTTAATATTTAAGTAATATTTCCGTACATGCTTTAGTGAGAATAATGAAAACCATGCTTGAAAAAAGGCAATAGGCTGGACATTGAATCAATCACTGGGTTCAATGCACACAGCTTGATGAATTCCAAATTGATTTAATTTTGAACGTGAAAACTTTAAAACAAACGTACAATAGCAACTATATATAGCCAGAAGTTCGGCCAGTTCCCGAATTGGCTGGCCATTTCGAACTTTGGCCGAGGTGTGTGGCCAATGTCCGATGTATTGGAAATGGACGGTGTATATGCTACTTTGGCCGTCCCGTTCGCGAACTGGCGGGAAATCCCTGGCCAACCGTCGCGTCTTCACAATCACTGACCGGCGGTCAAGGCTACACTCGATGCAATTGCACTACCAAGTGCTCAACAAAGCGCTGCAAATTTAAAAATAACAAACTGCTGTATAATTTGAAATGTCATAAAAGTTCATCTTGTATCAAGTGATGATAGAGATTGGTCATTTACAGTAATAAACTAATTTGACTTTTTGGCAATTTAGTATAATTAATAATCAATATAATATCATTATAATTACAGTATACAAACACCCAATATCTTTCATGACCTTTTTCTTCCGACTTTGACCGATCGCCCCATGCCATTTCGCAAACTGGCTGGCCAAATCCCGAAACCTAGAAGAGATCGGACATTGGCTGGTCAATGTGATGCGATATTGGCCACTTCCCGATCTTGACGGCCAGTTCCCACTGTCAAGGGTATGAAATAAATGTAGTTATGTTTGTAAGTAAATCATGTTGAGTTAGAGAGTATACATGTAGCGTTGTATATTGTGCGTGAATGTTATGACGTATTTGGGTAGGGGAAGTGACGCATTAGTTGAGTGTAGTGTAGAGAGTGGAATGTAGATGGCGGTTGGACAAAGCGATGTTGTAGAACCTTAGGAAAGAGAGCTGTGTGCCTTGTGTTTCCTGATAATTAAAGTTATATATAGTTATGAAAAGGACTTGAGTTGTTACTAATGGTTGAATTAGTGGAAGAACTTGTTGAATGATCCAATCCTGAGGACATAGAAGTTGACATTGGGGGCTACTCGTCCGAGATTGGAAAACATCATTTTCTTACTTGAGGTAAAGTCCAAGAACTTTCTTATACTTTTGTGAAGTTACAAGTATCGTCGCTGTCCCGTGTTTCAAGGTCGGAGCTCTGATGCCACCGTGTGTCAAGTGTGTGTGAGTTGCATACACCAGTGACTCCATTAACTACCTACGTCCTGTATCAGGCTAGTTATGTTAACTGCGCCTGGCCGTTATTCAAGTTAACTACGTCCTGCCCTGTATGAAGTTACGAAGGTCGTGGCCAGTTACAGTGAAATAACAATGTCCTGCCCTGTATGAAGTTACGAAGGTCGAGTCCAGTTACAGTGAAATAACAATGTCCTGCCCTGTATGAAGTTACGAAGGTCGAGTCCAGTTACAGTGAAATAACAATGTCCTGCCCTGTATGAAGTTACGACGGTCGTGTCCAGCTCCAGTGAAATAACTACGCCTCGCCCTGAAGTTACCAGTGTCGTCGACCGAACAAGCTGTGTGTCGCCGTCTGAACAAGCTGTGTGTCGCCGTCTGAACAAGCTGTGTGTCGTCGCCCGAGCAAGCTGTGTGTCGTCGCCCGAGCAAGCTGTATGTCGCCGTCTGAACAAGCTGTGTGTCGTCGCCCGAACAAGCTGTGTGTCGTCGCCCGAACAAGCTGTGTGTTGTCGCCCGAACAAGCTGTGTGTCGTCGCCCGAACAAGCTGTGTGTCGTCGCCCGAACAAGCTGTGTGTCGTCGTCCGAACAAGCTGTGTGTCGTCGTCCGAACAGGCTTTGTGTCGCCTGTCCGAACTCATCTGAGTCTGTTAAGTATCGAACTCGTCCGAGGTGTGAAGTATCCTGGCCCATGCGTCCGAAGCTGTGTGGGGTGCTCGTCGGAAGCTGTGTCTCCTGTCTCAACCAAAGCACCTGTCGGATGCTATGAGCCGCTGATCGGTGTATTCTTCTGAGCTTTACACCGCCCTTTGCTGTTACCACCGCTGACATACCACGCTGTTGCTGTAGACCGCGGTGGTTATTGACCGTCGTTGCTGTGCAGTATTAAGCTGCATATGAACTGTCTAGTGTCGGTGAGTGCCTACATCGTGTCCAGTGTCCAGTGAGCTGTCGATGTCCCGTGGCCCTGTCCGGTCACCCAGTTGATCAACGTCCTGTATCATCGAGCCATTGACGTCCTATCCTGCATCACGCTGCCTATGCACCCATCCTGCATTGGGGAGTCACCCACGAACTGTCCAGTGTCGGCGATTCGCCTACATCCTGTCCAGTGAGCTGTCGATGTCCCGTGGCCTGTCCTGGTCACCCACACCCTATGACTGTGTCTCGTGAATTGCCATCCAGTAACATTGAAGTTCGTGAGAGAACCATTGACACTTAACCTAAGAACAATTGACACTTAACCTAAGAACAATTGTCACTTAATTAAGTCCAAGTGTGTTGTTCTTAAATATGTTAATTCCTTTAGGACATTCCACTAACCAGGCAAGTTGTATTTTTATTTCTTTATAACATTTTTTGTGTAAAATTTCGTATGTATATTTAAATTTTTTACCCTAGTAGATTTTAACTTTTTGCCAGAACTAGTTTAAATATACTGCGATTGGTCCTTAAACCTTTATTATTGTTCACTGTACGATCTCCCCTAATCTGTATTGCTATGGCGGGATATGTTGGTGAGAAATGGACGTTACAAGAAATTAGACGTCGGGGTTTAGCACTCCATTATCAAGGAGACGAACTTGTGCAATTTATAAAGGGCATGTGGGAAAAACAGAGAGAGCAAGAACGAATAGAAACGCAGATAGCGCAAGAACATATAGATAAACAGAGATACATAGAACGAACAGCCAAACAGAGATATGTAGAACGTACATCCAAACAGAGATATGTAGAACGTACACTCAAACAGAGATATGTAGAACGTACAGCCAGACAGAGACAGTACGAACCTAGAGATAGACAGAAGCAATATGAAACTCAAAAACTAGATGAAGAAATTAGACTTGCGAAGTTAGAAGCAGAACGACGAACAAGTATTTTAAAGAGACAGGCAAATTACTTTAAGGACCGTGACGATGATGATAGTCAGGAACAGGAAATACATGGCATTGCCAGTATTTACTGTGAGAATCACTATAAAAATGTTGATCGGGTTTGTCACGATAAAACTGAAAATAAATTAATTGGCAAACAGAGAGATGTAGCTGTAGAGCGTACAGCCAAACAGAATTATATGTATGGCATTACCAGCTTTTACTGTGAGGATCCCTATGAACAATTTAATGAGTTTGATATTAATGAATCTGAACTTAATAAGTTAAAAATAGAAGAGGCAGATAAACAAAGACAATTTGAACTGGATAAGTTAAAAATAGAGGCAGATAAACAGAAACAAATTGAACTTGATAAGTTAAAAATCGAGGCAGATAAACAAAGACAGTTTGAACTGGATAAGTTAAAAATAGAAGAGGCAGATAAACAAAGACAATTTGAACTGGATATGTTAAAAATAGAGGCAGATAAACAGATACAAATTGAACTGGATAAGTTAAAAATCGAGGCAGATAAACAAAGACAATTCGAACTGGATAAGTTAAAAATAGTTGAGACCGATAAACAGAGACAATTTGAACTTGATAAGTTAAAAATAGAAGAAGATAAGCAGAGACAATTCGAACTGGATAAGTTAAAAATAGCTGAGGCCGATAAACAGAGACAATTTTAACTGGATAAGTTAAAAATCGAGGCAGATAAACAAAGACAATTTGAACTGGATAAGTTAAAAATAGAGTCAGATAAGCGGAGACAACTCGAACTGGATAAGTTTAAAATAGAAGCGGATAAACAAATACAATTCGACCTTGAGACATTGAGAATAAAGTTAGATAAAGAAACTAGATTGGTGGAAGTTGAGGAGCGTAAAGTTATTTTGTCCGCAAGGGAAAAGGAAAATGATGGGGACATTACAGAGTTTGTGGAGGAGATCAGTTATCCCGAGGAATCTCATGCAAACATAACTGAGTGTAGGGACGATGAGTCGTTCGTAGCATCGAGGGAGGAGGTAATATTGGTGGAAGCAGGTGATACACAATTTTACCATGTACAAGTGAATCTTGATAATGTACCAGATATCATTTTTCATGAACAAGATGATGCTTATGATGTAGAGTTTAGAAATGAAAATATTTTTTGTGATGGTGTACACGCTACCATCTCTGGTGGCGTACAAGATGATGTACAAACTGTAGGTTTTGTTGATGTACAACAGGAATATGTGAATTTTTTACTGAAGAGAGATTTTAATTATGTACAGAGGCAGACTTTGATTTTATGCGGGATGATAATTTGGGTTTTGTGAAGGATGAAGATTTGGGGTTTCTTCATGAGAATTTTGTGGAGGAGGAAAATGTGTGTTTTGATATTGAAGGTGTTAGAACCTGGAAAAGCAACGGTTGTCACGATGTAGAGGCAACGAACTTGCCAGGGGCCGTCTTACGACGGGGACGTAATGTCAACAAAGTGGAAGTCATTGGGGACGACTTCACGTGGACCTACGAGGGTCGTAGTCCACGCGCTGAATTTAGTAGTGGTGTAGAGGTCAATGGTTGCTCAAGGCTTGAGAACCGTGTTTGTGTTGGGTCTGGTTTGGACTTGGGCGGTCTTGGTGAGAACAGAGGGGCTGGCTTTTATGGAGTCTCCGTGTTGGAGATGAGCGTTTTCACTAACGTGGGGTTAGGTGAGAGCAGTTTTGGTCTGTTTATGAAGTGTCATGATTTGTTTTGTAATGTATTATTATGTTATGCATATGACAAAGTACTTTTTGGAGTTGTTTTGGTGTTAAGCCTTGGAAAAGTATTGTTATTTGAGCAGGAAATGTTTAGATGGGGGAAAGATGTACACGTCGTGTGGAAAGCGACTGACAAGAGAGATATCCCGCCCTCTTAAAATCAACTGGACAGTTGACGGCTGTCTAAATGACTCTACGGATGATGACATTTTTTTTTTCTCTTCAGCAGTCAGGATATTGTTTTCCCTGTTTCATTAGTTAATTTTTGAATGTGTCATGTTTTGACTATTACTATAATCGCTTGGACTTGTTGATAATATCGATGGTGATTATGTAAATTTACTGTATGATGTTTTGCCAAGGTTATATAGTTTTACATTAACTAATAATTTCATACACTGACTTTAAATTTTGTTTGGAAGATTCTACTCGTGGAGTAGAATCTAAGCGGAAGAGGGGGGATATGTCAAGGGTATGAAATAAATGTAGTTATGTTTGTAAGTAAATCATGTTGAGTTAGAGAGTATACATGTAGCGTTGTATATTGTGCGTGAATGTTATGACGTATTTGGGTAGGGGAAGTGACGCATTAGTTGAGTGTAGTGTAGAGAGTGGAATGTAGATGGCGGTTGGACAAAGCGATGTTGTAGAACCTTAGGAAAGAGAGATGTGTGCCTTGTGTTTCCTGATAATTAAAGTTATATATAGTTATGAAAAGGACTTGAGTTGTTACTAATGGTTGAATTAGTGGAAGAACTTGTTGAATGATCCAATCCTGAGGACATAGAAGTTGACACCCACTTTGGCCGATTCGGGCTTTGGCCGTAATATATATATCTATATAATCTGGCATCCGTCCGTCACAATGTGACTATGGTATGGAATTCGCAGGACGAAATCCACAAGGTCTGGGATTATTCTTTCTAGAATTATTAGCTGGTTCCCAACAGCAAATCGCCTCTCTCCACGCCGCTGGATGACCCCAAGGGAACATCTTGTGGATGATACAGCTTGGCACCAGTGGCGTCGCAGGAGTTGTCGGAATGTTTCATTGTACCAATGTTATCCGCCTTTCGGGACTCCATCTCCGGGTTTGACTTCAGAGTTGCCTTCTCTTAGATGAGTTGCCGTCCAAGGTTAACGAGTCCCACCCACCCGGGTTGCTGGTGGTGTTTTTGCTTGACTGGGCTTAGGCGGGGATTGAACTCCAGACCATCAGCTTGAGATTTGCTCAGTTTAGAACATATATATATATATATATCTTGGCCCACATTCGACACCACCTCAATGTTACTAGAAAGACTTGTTGTAAATAATAACTTAGATCTTTTAGTGCTTTTAATTTGAAATTTAGCTTACACCATCTGAACTGTACCAACTATTTGAAAGATTTAGTCTTTATGTCTGAACTGTACAAACTATTTGAAAGATTTAGTCTCACCATCTGAACTGTACCAACTATTTAAAAGATTTAGTCTCAATGTCTGAACTGTACCAACTATTTAAAAGATTTAGTCTCAATGTCTGAACTGTACAAACTATTTGAAAGATTTAGTCTCACCATCTGAACTGTACCAACTATTTGAAAGATTTAGTCTCACTGTCTGAACTGTACCAACTATTTGAAAGATTTAGTCTCACCATCTGAACTGTACCAACTATTTGAAATATTTAGTCTCACCATCTGAGCTGTACCAACTATTTGAAAGATTTAGTCTCACCATCTGAACTGTACCAACTATTTAAACGTTTTAGTCTCAAGGTCTGAACTGTTTCAACTATTTGAAAGATTTAGTCTCACGATCTGAACTGTACCGACTATTGGAAAGATTTAGTCTCACTTTCTGAACTGTACCAACTATTTGAAAGTTTTAGTCTCACGGTCTGAACGGTACTATTTTTAGTTTAACCATCTAAACTGCTCCAACTATTCGAAACATTTGGTAACACCTTCTGAACTTTATCAAATATTTTTTTACGATACTCAAGTGTGCAAAATAAATTTGACTCCTCATTTAATCAGGAGCAGCCGAGTCTGCTTGAAAACGTGTCATTACTAACTCATGTCAGGAAAAAAAGCCATCAGAAATGGCTTCGATGAATAATTTGCTGAACAATTGAACACTCGATACGCGAAATAAAGTTTGAATTAAACTAATCCAAACGTCACTGGGTTGTTTCGTCAAGAGTAAAATCCTAAAATCTGACCGTTCTGAAGATGTTAATGTCATGCTTATTTAAAAAACCGTTTGAGTTTTATCTTTAAGAGATGCACCAGAACAATTAATTACATCTATAAACTTATGTTTGATACATTGTACCGAAGTGTCTTTAACAAATCTTGGGTGTCGTGGGTGTGGGTGGGTCTTATGGTAGTTTTCTTAGATTGGAGATATTAGGTTAAAAGTATAGCTTCAAGCGTAGAATTGATAAAAATCATCCTAATAAATTCAAGAAGAGGGCATTTTCGTACAACTAATTTTTTTTTAAAACCCCCCCCCCCGTCCCCATGTTTTTTAATAAACACACACACTGTTAAAAGAACTAAGATGTAGACTTCAGTTGTAAAAGTGTTTGCGAGAGTTTTTGCTTGAAAGGGCCATAACTAAATACAATATTTTGATCATGTTGACATTTCTTCATTCCCTTTAATTAAACGACTATTATTTAATTTCTACAAAAAAATCGACACTTATCTCTTCTATTGCTGATATATAATGGGATTAAATATTTTTTATTACGAATAGAATAATTTTTTTTTTCAAATTAAAAAGTATTAAATATTCAATTAATTCTCTTCAAGAACTTTATTAGCTTATGTTCACTGAAGTCAAAAATTAAAATGTCCACTTTGAAAATCACAAACTAATTTGTCATCAATAAACTCACAAACTAAAGTTAGTTTGTGAGTTTAGTGAAGACAAGTTAGTTTGCTAGTTCAGTGAAGATAAGTTAGTTTGTGAGTTTAGTGAAGACAAGTTAGTTTGTAAATTCTAGTAAGGACAAGTTAGTTTGTAAATTCTAGTGAGGACAAGTTAGTTTGTAAATTCTAGTGAGGACAAGTTAGTTTGTGAGTTCTAGTGAAGACAAGTTAGTTTGTGAGTTCTTGTGAAGACAAGTTAGTTTGTGAGCTCTAGTGAGGACAAGTTAGTTTGTAAGTTCAGTGAAGACAAGTTAGTTTGTGAGTTCTAGTGAGGACAAGTTGGTCAGTTGCTGTTCACACATATTTAAATTGATGTATACTTTAAATTAGAAAAAAAAAATATTTCTTATAAAAATAGTCAGTACCATTATAAATACGCAATAAATGAGATGTGTGGTTCTTTTTTTAGTAATGAAACATATTTGATTATTTAAAGGGAATGAACAAATATCGACATGATCAAAACTTTTTTGTGCAGTTATGACCCTTGCATGCAAATATTTTAGCAAACATTTCTTTTACAAACGAAGTCTTCAGTCACTTTTAACATTTAACAGTGTGTATGCACGCGAAAAAAAATAAATATTAAAACAAAATCGTCCTCTAATTGAATTGATCACGATTTTAGAGATTTATTTTTACGTTATAAATTATGAGACATTTAAAACTCAGAAATCATCTAATATAGTACGTTAGTAATTACAACCTAAGAAAATATCCTAAGACACGCCCCCCCCCCCTTTTTTTTTCCCCAGATTTATTATGGGCACGTCTTTGCAATGTATAAAACAATGTTAAAGATTTTTTACCTCAAAAAAAAAAAAAATAATAATAATAACATTTGTTCTAATGCATCCTTTAAAGATAAAGTTCAAACAGTTTTTAATAAGCAGGCAATTAAATCTTCAGAAATATCAGATTGTATGATTTTGATATTTACGGAGCAACCTAATTTGTATTATTTTAATTCCAACATTAATTCGCGTACCGCGTATTCCATTATTTCAGTCAATTTCTCACCAACACCATTCTGAACGCTATGTTCCTGACATTAATTAGTAATGACACGTTATCAAGCAAACTCAGCTGCTCTATTCTCATTTATGATTTAATAAAGGGTCAAATTTATGTTGCGTAGTTGAGTATCAATTTCAGATATTTTGTTCAGTTCAGATGGTGTTAAACAAAAGTTACAGTTCAGAAGATTTCAAATATTTCAAAGTTCAGAAAAAAGGTTACACAATTTTTCAAATATATGGCACATATCAGATGGTGTTAACAAATATTTCAAGTAGTTGTTACAATTCAGGGGTGATAACAATATTTAAGATGAAATAACACTAAAAGATCTAATTTTGATTTAAAAAAGTTTGAATACAGAGGTCGCGCCGAAGGTGTACCAAGATATATATATATATATATATATATAGTTGCTATTATTGATTTTGTTATTGTAGTTTTCAAGCTCAAAATTAAATCTATTCTTAGGAATTCATCAAGTTGTGTGCATTTAACCTAGTGATTGATTCAATGTCCAGCCTATTACCTTTTTTTCGAACACGGCTCTCTTTGATTTCTCTAAAAAATAAAGGAAAATATTACTTTAATATTTTTAACTAATTTCCCGTCATGTGAACCATTTTCAACAAAACCTGCTCACCATACCTTCATCTTTACTACTGGGAACACGTGGAAAGTGCGCCATTGGTCAACGTTCATCTCCAACCCGCAGAAGTGCCAGCAGAAATGTCAGCAGAAGTGTCAGCAGGAGTGTCAGCAGACGTGTCAGTAGACGTGTCAGCATTACATAGAACAGTGCGTCGACATAGTATTTTGGGCAAAAGAAGGAAATTTATGAAACGGTCGGACAAATCAGGAAATGGCCAGTGTCGATGTAAATTTTACCAAACAAAGTCTGATATTTTTCTGGATTTTGCGGTTTGGCCAGTGGGTTTGCAAAATGGCATGAGGCGACTGCCATGTTTCCTGGTGATGTTTTGCTTTTGCGCTCACGGAAGCGAGAAACAACTTTTTCGTGCGTGCATTGGAACGTTGACTTTTGGAAAAGGCATTGTTTGAGAAAACAACCAATGTTCCTTGCTTGTTGATTGTGCCCTCGACGTTCATGACCAGTGCAACAAAGTCTTGAGTCAGCACATTGAATTTCGACAAGGAATTTTCCGTTGCTTCACTAAGAAGCCGGTCAACGTACCACAGACACTGATCATTTCAAGTCTATCGAACTTTTGCACACATTTCTCGGCGAAGGTTTGAAATGACAGTCTGTTTCGCCAGCTGGCCGTCATTCGGGCTTTGGCCGTTACATATCTAGAACGTGGTCATGGGATCGTGTTTTCACGATGTTCAAGCTAATTGTGGCCATAATATGACAGCGTGACGGGACGTAGCACAACTTTGCAAAAGCCAGCAACATTTTATTTTTTAACACCACCTGCATTTACCTGTCAAATTAGCACTGAACAGCCCTGTTTGTTAAAAACACCAGTCTATCATTATATGTGCATAGGTCATATCATTTCTCAGATCATTGTTTTGGGTCACAGATGTTGCTAGTATATAAAACAAAGCGTCACAGAATTTATTTTTTTAGTGACATTATCAATCTATAGATTATCTTGTTTAAACGTGTATAGATGGTGGTTTTAGGTTTCGACCACGTCCATGCAGCTATTGATTCTGACATGATAAAACACATTATTTGAAACAGAATGGTTTATTTTTACTGCTAATAAAATAAAAATTGTTGTAACACATTATTTTTGAAATCTCTCTCCCCCCCCCCCCCCGACCTGTGATTTAAGAGTTGTCTCTTTTATTTATCAAAGACAAAAAGGCATCAATATCATTGGCATACAAGTAAAAGAAGACATTGTGGGTTAAAAAACGTGAGGAAATCATTGTCATACAAACAAGAGAAATCATTGTCATACAAACAAGATAAATCATTGTCAAACAAAGAAGAGAAATCATTGTCATACAAAGAAGAGAAATCAGTGTCATACAAACAAGAGAAATCATTGTCATACAAACAAGAGAAATCATTGTCATACAAACAAGAGAAATCATTGTCATACAAACAAGATAAATCATTGTCAAACAAAGAAGAGAAATCATTGTCATACAAAGAAGAGAAATCAGTGTCATACAAACAAGAGAAATCATTGTCATACAAACAAGAGAAATCATTGTCATACAAACAAGAGAAATCATTGTCATACAAACAAGATAAATCATTGTCAAACAAAGAAGAGAAATTATTGTCATACAAAGAAGAGAAATCAGTGTCATACAAACAAGAGAAATCATTGTCATACAAACAAGAGAAATCATTGTCATACAAACAAGAGAAATCATTGTCATACAAACAAGAGAAATCATTGTCATACAAACAAGAGAAATCATTGTCATACAAACTGGTTATTTAAAAAAATAAAAACTAACTTTTTATTTAAATACTTTTTGTTTCTGTTATTTATTTATATATTTTTTGCTCGCATCCGTTCATCACAATGCGACGAAATCCAAAAGGCCTGAAATTATTCTTCTAGGATTATAAGCTGGTTCCCTACAGCCAATCGCATCGCTTCACGCCGCTGGATAACCCAAGGGAACATCTTGTGGATGATACAGCTTGGCCCCAGTGGCATCGCCATGGTTTCCCGGATGTTTCATTGTTATCCGCCTACGGTACTCCAACTCCGGGTTTGAATTCAGAGTTTTCTTTTCTTAGATGAGTTGACATTCAAGGTTAACGATGTCCCATCCAAACGGGGTGCCATCCAAGGTTAACGATGTCCCATCCACCCGGGGTGCCATCCAAGGTTAACGATGTCCCATCCACCCGGGGTGTCATCCAAGGTTAACGATGTCCCATCCACCCGGGGTGCCATCCAAGGTTAACGATGTCCCATCCACCCGGGGTGCCATCCAATGTTAACGATGTCCCATCCACCCAGGGTGCTGGTGATGAATCGCTTTTCACTGGGCTTTGGTAGGGATTTAACTCTAGACCATCAACTTGAGATTTGCTCAGTTTACACCACTCGGCCACCCAGCACCTGTTATTAATTATAACACAAATGAATGCGTAGGCCGTTAACCAAGCGGTTCTAAACTTGTTTAAGCAAGGGATCATTCTAATTAAAAATAATAATACGCAACTTTGATTGATCTGTCAGCACGGTCCCATGTCACGTGATTATATGAGGTCCCTGGTCACGTGATTATATAAGGTCCCTGGTCACGTGATTATATAAGGTCCCTGGTCACGTGATTATATAAGGTCCCTGGTCACGTGATTATATAAGGTCCCTGGTCACATGATTATATAAGGTCCCAGGTCACGTGATTATATAAGATCCCAGGTCACGTGATTATATAAGGTCCCAGGTCACGTGATTATATTAGGTCCCTGGTCACGTGATTATATAAGGTCCCTGGTCACGTGATTATATAAGGTCTCAGGTCACGTGATTATATAAGGTCCCTGGTCTCGTGATTATATAAGGTCCCATGTCACGTGATTATATAAGGTCTCAGGTCACGTTATTATATAAGGTCCCTGGTCACGTGATTCTATAACACCACTTTAACAAAATCCGAGCATTTAGAGTAATTTATTGCTACATCCTTGACGGGCGTAAAATACTAACTCTTACTCAGTGGCGTAGCTAGGGCATTGGTCATCCAGGGTGGTACATTCATGGTGTCACCCCCCTCCCCGACTTACACGATTGAGTCTGTCCAGCCGGGGAGTCTGTCCAGCCGCCTTATACCTTATTACAATACGCGTTGCCTACTGGTCTTTTCATATTAATCATAAGAAGTTAATTTGACTTTTTAAAACATTGCGTCTTATGTTCGTCCAAACCCATTATTGCGCTATATACTATTTGTTTGATTTATTTACTATACTATTTATTTACGAGATGCTATGTACGATTCAGCCATGTCCGCCTACGGTAAAATGGAGCATAAAAATAATGACTGGTACGAGGCGCATTGACATGTGATGGAACCCGTAACCAAGATGAAGAGAAGAGCCCTACTTGCCTATAGGGATGCACCTTGTGCTCGTACACTACATGCTCTCCGAAATGAAAAAAAACAAATATCCCAGCAGACTGCCCGTCATTGTGCCAACACTTACTGGCTGGAAATTTGCAACTGCATCCAATCAGCTTCTGACAACGGGGATGCAAGAAACATGTACAAGGGCATCAAGAGGGCATTAGGTCCACATACCTCAAAAATAGCACCGCTCAAGTCCAAGACTGGTCAAATCATTCAGAACCCAAACGAACAACTCCGGCGTTGGGTTGAGCATTATATTGAGCTATACGCAACAGTGAATGTAGTCACTGAGACCGCTCTGAATAACATTACAGACTTGACAATAATGGAAGAACTAGATGAAGAGCCAACAATGCAGGAGCTCGAAAAAGAATAGATTACCTTGCTGTTGGGAAGGCACCAGGGATTGACGGCATTCCCCCGGAAGTCCTCAAAAAATGGAAAAACAATACTAATTCAGCCCTTACATGAGCTCCTATGTCTGTGTTGGGAAAAAGGTCACATTCCCCAGGACATGAGAGACGCTAACATCGTAACATTGTACAAAAATAAAGGGGACCGAAGTGATTGTAATAACTACCGAGGAATTTCTCTCCTTGGTCTAGTTGGAAAGACCTTTGCCCGCGTTGCCTTAAAACGATTGCAGAGTCTGGCTAACCGCATTTACCCAGAGTCCCAGTGTGGCTTCCGGAGTGGGCGCTCAACTATAGACATGATATTCTCGTTACGCCAAATGCAGGAGAAGTGTCGTGAACAGCATATGCCTTTTTATGTCGCTTTCATAGATCTGACAAAGGCATTCGACTTGGTAAGTCGGAATGGCCTGTTCAGTATCTTACAAAGAATAGGTTGTCCCCCACGACTGCTCACAATCATACAATTATTTCACAAAAACATGCACAGCACAGTCACATTCAATGGCGCTGTCTCTGAGGCATTCCCAGTCAGCAGCGGAGTAAAACAGGGTTGTGTACTGGCACCAACTCTCTTCTCCATTTTCTTCTCGATGCTCCTTCAATTTGCTTTCAAGGACTGTGAAGATGGAGTTTACATACATACCAGATCTGATGGTAGGCTGTTCAATATCGCTCGCCTTCATGCAAAGACCAAAGTAAAAAGGGTACTAATTCGTGAACTACTGTTTGCTGACGATGCCGCCTTAACATCTCACACAGAAGAAGGTCTTCAGCGCGGCTAGTTAACCGTCTATCACACGCTGGTAAAGAGTTTGGATTGTTAATTAGTCTACAGAAAACTCATGTCATCATGCAAGAAGCGCCGTCCCCTCCAATTATAACTATTGAGGGCCATAATCTGTCGGTTGTTGAGCATTTCACATACCTTGGATCCAATATTTCTAGTTCTCTCTCCATTGATGAAGAGATAAACATCAGGATCGCAAAAGCAGCAGCAACTATGGCTAAACTGAATAAGCGGGTGTGGAATAATCTCAATCCAACTGTCTAAGTGTCTATTAGGCATGCGTGCTTAGTACGCTCCTATATGACAGTGAAGTGTGGACCACATATACCAGTCTCGAGCGGAAACTCAACAGCTTCCATCAACGATGTCTGCGTCGCATTCTATGCATCCGATGGCAGGACAAGGTGACTAACACAGAGGTCTTGTAACGTTCCAAAATGTGTAGCATATTTTCCGCTCTTAGCAAGAAGCGCCTTCGCTGGTTAGGCCATGTAAGGAGAATGGAGGAAGGCCGTATTCCAAAGATGCTGTTGTATGGAGAGTTGGCAGAAGGGACAAGACTTATTGGACGGCCTCGCCTGAGATATATGGACGTTTGCAAAAAGAGCATGAAGGAAACAAACATTGAAGTCAACAAATGGGAGATCATTGCCGAACAACGAACGAAGGAGTGAAATAGGCAGAAGATGTGCGGAAATAAGCCCTTGCAAGAAAAAGAACAGCACGGAAGGCCAAAATTAACCAGGAATCATCATTCTCCTGCGTGAAATGCAGACGAGATTGCCATTCCAGGATTGGCCTAGTGAGCCACTCGTCGAAGTGTAGGACTACAATATAGGTACTCCATCGTCTCGTGAAGAGGGAAGGATGCCATACTATTTGTTTGACAAAGACTGTTGTTGGCTGCGGTGATTCTGTCTAATATCATTCAAGACTTTGTTTGTTAATTATTTTTGTTTGCTTCGAGTTCTTTGTTTGAAGGGGAGAAATGTTTGGCCTAGGAGTCGATTAATTTGCGCCACTAAAAAATAGAGAGAAAGGGTATTCGACTCAACCTCAGACACTTCAATGTACAGAAAAAAATGAATGTATATCATGTCCTCAGCGTGCTGACCTTAACAGTGAAGTTCATTTTGAATTAAATAGTTTAGTTCACCTCCATTAACTCTTTAAATTTTATCATAACGATGTACATGATGCATTTTAAATTTAATCAAAAAAACATAATTTATGTATTTTGCAATGAGATGTAGATGGATAACAACGACATTGTAATGTCTCTCTATTCTAACACGGATGAAACAATGCAAGCTATATCATGGATTCTAGCAAGGTGTAAAACGAGAAATTAAATAAAGACTGATTGGAGCAATACATAAAGTTTGACTAATGTAATCTTCCATGAAATACTGAAAAGATTTAACAGTTCATAAAATAGTTTAATTTTGCGGAAGCGTACATCTATATCATTAGTAGTACGTGTGGCTGGGCCTTCTTTACAGCAGCGGAGGTCATGCACTAACCCGCTCTATACTCAAGGCAATGAGAAGGCAGGGCGAGAGGGCCAATCAGCCCAATTATTTAGTCTCCCATGATTGTTTATTTCCGCTTGGGACTAACATCTTAGTCTACCATGATTGAAAACACAAATTCTTACTTTATTTTTGCGATTCACATCCAGTAGGAGTAAAACATGTTGACGAGAGCTATTCCCCTTTAAGAAGCCTCCAACTTATGATTCGAAATTGTAATATTACTTCTGGAATGTGCCAATAATATCGTGGGTAAAGATTGCGAAACGTGAGATCCGCTGACTTTTAAATCAAATTAAATTTTTGCAAGCTTTTAATATTCATTAACAATATGTGAAGCACTAGGCCTTTAGAATAGAGTATCTCCCAGAAGCGTGAGGTGCCCTAGAAGCGTGAGGCGCCCTTGAAGCGTGAGGCGCCCTAGAAGTGTGAGGCGCCTTTGAAGCGTGAGGCGCCATAGAAGCGTGAGGCGCCCTAGAAGCGTGATGCCCCCTAGAAGCGTGAGGCGCCCTAGAAGCGTGAGGCGGCCTAGAAGCGTGAGACGCCCTAGAAGCGTGATGAACCCTAGAAGCGTGAGGCGCCCTAGAAGCGTGATGCCCCCTAGAAGCGTGAGTCGCCATAGAAGCGTGAGGCGCCCTAGAAGCGTGAGACGTCATAGAAGCGTGAGGCGCCCTAAAAGCATAATGCCCACTAGAAGCGTGATGCCCCCTAGAAGCGTGAGGCGCCCTAGAAGCGTGATGCCCCCTCGAAGCGTGATGCCCAATAGAAGCGTGATGCCCCCTAGAAGCGTGAGGCGCCATAGAAGCGTGATGCCCCCTCGAAGCGTGATGCCCACTAGAAGCGTGATGCCCCCTAGAAGCGTGAGGCGCCATAGAAGCGTGAGGCGCCCTAGAAGCGTGAGACGCCCTTGAAGCGCGAGGTGCCCTAGAAGCGTGATGCCCCCTAGAAGCGTGAGGCGCCCTAGAAGCGTGAGGCGGCCTAGAAGCGTGAGACGCCCTAGAAGCGTGATGAACCCTAGAAGCGTGAGGCGCCCTAGAAGCGTGATGCCCCCTAGAAGCGTGAGTCGCCATAGAAGCGTGAGGCGCCCTAGAAGCGTGAGACGTCATAGAAGCGTGAGGCGCCCTAAAAGCATAATGCCCACTAGAAGCGTGATGCCCCCTAGAAGCGTGAGGCGCCCTAGAAGCGTGATGCCCCCTCGAAGCGTGATGCCCAATAGAAGCGTGATGCCCCCTAGAAGCGTGAGGCGCCATAGAAGCGTGATGCCCCCTCGAAGCGTGATGCCCACTAGAAGCGTGATGCCCCCTAGAAGCGTGAGGCGCCATAGAAGCGTGAGGCGCCCTAGAAGCGTGAGACGCCCTTGAAGCGCGAGGTGCCCTAGAAGCGTGATTCCCCCTAGCAGCGTGAGGCGCCCTAGAAGCGTGAGACGCCCTTGAAGCATGAGGCGCCCTAGAAGCGTAATGCCCCCTAGAAGCGCGACGCGCGCTAGAAGCGTGAGGCGCCCTAGAAGCGTGAGGCCCCCTAGAAGTGTGAGGCCCCCTTGAAGCGTGAATGCTCCTAGAAGTGTGAGGCCCCTTTGAAGAGTGAGGCCCCCTAGAAACGTGAGCTCCCTTATAAGTGTGAGGCCCCCTAGAAACGTGAGGCCCCCTAGAAGTGTGAGGCCCCCTAGAAACGTGAGGCCCCCTAGAAGTCAGAGGCGCCCTAGAAGCGTGAGCCCCCCTAGAAGCGTGAGGTCCCCTAGAAGTGTGAGGCTCCGTTGAAGCGTGAAGCCTCATAGAAGTGTAAGGCCCCCTTGAAGCGTAAATCCTCCTAGAAGTGTGAGTCCCCCTTGAAGCGTGAAGCCCCCTAGAAGTGTGAGGCCCCCTTGAAGCGTGAATCCTCCTAGAAGTGTGAGGCCCCCTTGAAGCGTGAGGCCCCCTAGAAGTGTGAGTCCCCCTTGAAGCGTGAGGCCCTGGGCCAGTGCCCAGTGGGCCCATGCCTTAAGACTGCACTGACTTGTGGTTATCTGTAAGTAAACTATAATTTTTTGGTTTATTTGAGTTTAAGTCCCTCCGGTGCTCAAGTCAGCATGTCCATCCCGAAAATGGCATGTCGATAAAGAGGCGTTTTGCCACAAACCCCTTGAAACGTCACTTGGGGTACAGGATCGCCGTGTAAGGGACCTGCGCTGAAAGCAAAGGTAACGAACGTAAACTGCGTTGGAAAGAGCACAGATGCATGTTTTTCTACCAAGTGCAGTTGAAAATAACGCAGAAACAGTTCGGGACATGATTACAGTTGCTGTATGGATATGAGGTGAGGGAAATTGGTGACCCTCACCGATAATTCTAAATATACAGTCTTTGAGGGTACTGCTCCTAGGTGACCTCTCTTCTCTCCCAGCTGCGAAGTGAATTAGTCACATCGCAGAAAACCACGTAAACCCTATTAGAGGGCGTCTGTAAAACACCTACGCGTCTTCTCTGGGTGGGAGGGGGCGGCATTAGAGACTTAAAATATATCCACCCCAGCCCAAGAAAGTCCGGCCCGGTTGCTGTGTTAAAGCAGCACCTTGTCCGGCCAGGCGTTCCTTCTCTGGTGCCGCATCACTCGCATAGTCAACGAGTGGAAGGGTGGGTGAGGCTGTCTCAGGGGCGGAAAGCCCTCGGTGTGCCGCTTCGCGGCCTGACTCGAAAAGAGACCACGCGGGGAGTGGTTGAAAGCCTGGTTGGGAGTGGCGGGGGTGCGCTGGGGAAAACTTCATGAGCTTCGGATCGATATAAGATGATTTTCTTAAGTAGATTAGATTAGTTTTGTTTAAGTCCAATGACAGGCCTTACACCTCTCGTAGAATGGACTTGTCGTCTACTTATCTTTACAACTTTTGTAGCACAACCGCATTTTCTACTTATGTTTACAGTTTTATTATGATTTGGTTTCATTATTTTTTTCCTAACTATACTTTGTGATTTTTCTAGAATCGTAAGAATTGACCATGATTGAATCAAACGATTGCAGGCTTTTTACTGAATGAATTCAATGCAAGTCCCGATTTCATTGTATCAAATGTGGGAAATGTAATAATTATTTCGCATTTAATTTTATTTTGCAGTGTCCGTCATACCGCCACACATGGCCAATAGAACGGCGCATGCGTGTGACCTTGGGGCAACAAAAAGTACATGTAGGACTACGCATCCGACACCTAATGTGATCCAGGATATTTTCTTTTGTGCAGATAAAAACTAATCATTTTAATAAAAAGTACAGTAAGAGACAGAGAGACAGACAGAGAGTCAGACAGTCAGAAAGACCGTGAGAGACAGACAGACAGAAAAACAGAGAGACAGACAGAAAAAAACAGATATACAGACAGAGAGACAGACAGACAGAGAGACAGACAGACGGACAGAGAGGCAGACAGAGAAACAGACATACAGAAAGTCAGAGAGACTGAGAGAGACAGACATGCAGAGAGACAGGCAGGCAGACAGACGGACAGATCATTCTTGAATAGTTGCGAAAAGTAATCTTTATTCGGTAAACTATATCTATACATATAAAAAAATTAATGTATGTATGTATGTCCAGTATGTGCTTCTATACCATTAATCCAAAGGGATGAAAATTTTGTGAATTGTTGCACACACGCCCGCAAATGTTTCTGAATTATTACACACGTTTTACAATATTCCGTTTTGGGACCAGGGCACTTAATTCTCCCCCCCCCCCCCCTTTTCCTCCCACTTTTTAAAAATAAAATATAATTTCCGTATGCGTTCCTTTACCTTTCATCCAATTGCGATAATACTTTAGTAAGTTGTTGTGCGCAGCAAATGTTTCTTAATTAGCTTATCCATTTTGAAATATTACTTTTGGGACCGGGGACCCTTAATTATTTTTTCTCATATGAGCTATACAAATATAATTTCAATCAGTGCTATTGCATGGGTGGATTGAAATCAATCAAATACAAGCGACATTTCAGTTTGTGTGTGTCATAAGTACAACCATTTTACAATTTTGCGTTTGGGGCCGGGGACCTTATTTTAAAAATAATTAATATTTGAGCTATATAAATATAATTTAAAACAGAGCTACTCTATGGGTGGATCAATCGCTACAAGTGTGTGGACTAAATTTTGAAAATACACGCTTTTCATATGGACAGCTGTATGTTGCCTGCTCACGCGTCGAAAAAACTTCTCATTTATTTGTGTACGCACTAGAAGGTAAAAAAACAATAAATATTTTCTATTTAAAAATTACTTTAAAACTTAATAAAAACACAAACACTTTTTTCATTCAGTGGCATTGCAACGCATGCCGGGTTCTCGCTAGTAATAATAATAATAAAGTTCATTTGAAAAATCACGCTTCATCCCCAAAGGCTCGAAGCGCGGTACAAAAACAAAGCTGGGAGATAATAACTAGCTGGAAAAGATGGTAGATGTATTGTAACTTGAAAAAAGGCTTTATTAACCATTTCATATCTTCATTGCTGTCAACTCCAGCAAGTTTTTAAATTATGTCTTCTTTCTTCAAATTCTAGATTTTGAGGCCTACGATCAATTAATCATTATGGCTCCTATTTTTCAGACAGGTTCGCGATATAACAATGCCTGCTTATAAAGGGAATACTATACTCGTTGCAATGGCTACTGAGGAGGCAACAGCCGCAAATGTTTCAACGGTAGCCGCCTCAACTGTTTCTTTTGGAAGCTGGTTCTAGTCCCTTATTCCTTTATTGTGTTTGGCAGGTATAAGGAAATCCTGTACTGAGTTCTTGTTTTTATGAGACGGAACTGCCTGTTATGGCCTCGTCGCTGTCTATGGGGGAGATGGACGAGTTTCTTTTTAATGCTTGAGCAGTGGACCAGCCCATTTTTTAATCGTGTGCATCATGGAGAGCCAGGATAGTCGTCGTGGTTCCTCAAATGGTGACCAGGTCAGTGTTTCCAGTATGCTGCCAACAATTCAGGTGTTTCTGTAGCGGTTCAGGACAAAGCGTGCTGCCCCTTCGCTGGACCGCCTCCAACCTGTCTGTTTGCTATGGAAATCCATTTATTTGACTCGGTCCTTACAGTGTTAAAAATATTTTCCCTACAATGATGGTCACTCAAACAGTTATTTTACAAGAGTTTACCGCTGTCAACAAAAATGAGTTTCTATACGTGAAGAATCTCAGATGTTTCGTTCATTCAATCTTGTATGTGATTTAAAATGGGATCAAATTGTCTATGTTTTAGCAAGTTTAACCACGTCTGTTCTAGTCTCATAAGAACGAGTCAAAATTGATATTGATTTAAGGGAAGAAAACTAGGTGCCCCGACCGTAATCAATACAAAGCCAATGTCTTTTCGTGCTTTCTCAATTTTATGAGATCGTAAAAAAAGCATTATCTTTGCGTTGCTGCGTACATTATATTTCTATTTGTTATTCAGTTTTAGAATGGGCGTGAACGATTGAAAAATAATTTGTGTCTCAGCTGTTGCCAGCAAGTACACAAAAGGTTCACAGAGATAAAAATTAAATTTGTGGGTTGGCGGGTGGACGGGTTGGTTGCGGGTCTTTTTCTAACTATTGATTTTCTTTATTAAATGTTTATCGATGGTAATTTTAGATTTACACAAGTTATTGTAGTTAACAAGGGTGGACGTGGCAAGATGTTGATGCTGACCAATGTCAATCTTTTGAAGCTGAGTCCGTTACACATTCTAGTTTCTGAAAATCTTCTAATTTTATTTATTTTTATGTCAACTTTTTAATCTATTTTACACCGTTTTGTTTGACACACACTCAAATTGGCGTTCTTTTAGACCTGTCTTTGATCTAACAAAGACAAAACGTAACATTGATGTAATCTACAATAATAAAATGATGTTTTTGTGTTAATAGTATTCAGTGTTCAGTTTGTATCACAATTAAAGTTACATTCTTGTATCACAAAAGACAACTTCAAACTCAAAATGGCAAAAGAATATCATTTTATAAAAGTATGATTTTGTGAAGTGATTTTTTAAAATCAATTATTAAAACAAAAAAAAAATAAATGAATTATTATAATTGAAAGACTGTGTACAAATCGTAGTCCAGTGGTTCTAAAATTCGTATGAGTGGTCACGAACATTTCTTGTACCCGGGATACTCTATATTATCTTCTGTGTTCTGCAGAAGATGTTGTGTTAACTACTTATTGCATGGGGGCTTTTGTCCCATGAACGTCAGGTGATCTTTTGAAAGTTGACTGACCTCTTCACAGATTGTTAAGCCTTTGTGTAGTATGATGCCAAGGTAAGAGTAGATGTTTAAACACTTTGCTCTTTTGGCGTAGACGAGTCTTCACGGACCTTTCAATTGCCATTCAGTCATCTGAGTTTGCCCAATGTTTCCTCACTTCAATACCAATGTCTCACTCTCTGAAGGTAACAGTCAGCCTGAGGCTGAAAAGTGTTGGTGCCAGGACTCAGACTTGTTTAACACTGTTAGTCACAGATGGCACACCTTGTAGAACTCCGTCAACTATACCTCACCGCTTCGAGTCTGCGGTAAAAGAGGCAGACGTAGACGCTACATGAAATGGTTGGAATTTCTCTTAATTTTTCCAAACCCTGTCAAGCATTCCATCAAGGCATTGCTGCACCGTGTGAATGAAACTTTGTTTTAGGCATCGACATTTTGCCATCATCTTCCACACACTTTCTCTACTGACAGTGGTGAACACTTTGCCAGATGAACATTGGTGGTCACTAGGTCAACATCCCGTTCCAGGAAATATTCTCGTAAATGTGTGGACACAAAATTTTATCAGGAGCACAACTTTGTTTCAAAATTGTAAAAACTGAATTATACATAATATTATTCATCCATTGATATGATTAGCTGATTTAATAAAAACATTTCATTATCCATATATAAATAAGTTTGACTGATTTAATCAACACGTTGCTGTTGTCAAGTCATGGATGACACTCAGCAAGTTGAAACTTAAGATAACAAAAAGGAAGCACTTCTTATTCACGATCACAAATTATCCCCTACCTCAGCTCTCCCCACCTCATTTCAAGTAGGTAACTCAAACATACAGTTTATATTCTTCACTAGGAATCTTGGTTATTTTCTGTCTAACAATATGTCTCTCGATAATCATATATCCCACATTTGTCGCTCTGCATACACGGCTATCCGTCAGATAAGCTCAATAAGCCACTACCTCACAGTTAGTGCAACAAAAACCCTAGTCTAGGCTCTTGTTCTCCAATGTCTTGACTATTGCAAATCTCCTCTGTCAGGTTCACCAAAATACTTCATAGAAAAAATATAAAAGGTTCAAAACTCAGCTGCTAGGCTAGTTCTGAAGGCAAAAAAAACATGATCACGTCACAACACTACTTCATTCACTTTATTGGCTCCTTGTAAAAGCACGGATTGACTATAAACTCTCTGTACTCTGCCACAACTTTTTCTCGCATTCCTGCCCTTCCTATCTAACCGATCTTCTCTCTGTCTATTCACTCCTTCGACAGTTTCGCTCCTCGGCAGACGGGCCTATTCTTCCTGTCCCCAAATCTCGCACAAAAAATTACGTTGAAAAATCTTTCTCTTACTGTGCCCCCAAACAATGGAATTCTCTTCCACTACACATCCGCAATATATCAACCATCACAGCCTTCAAAACTGCACTCAAAACACATCTCTTTAAATTCTACTACCCTACTGATTCCCCACATGTGACCGATATACCATCTGCTGGCCGCCGTCCATGGCTTGTGATGTAAACGTTCTGGGGAGGATGGGGTGAATATGCACTTGTTTTTGGTTTGTCTTTATACTGCTGTTCTTTATTACATAAATGTATTTTATTTTATTGCCACGATTATGTTTCTTTGCTAATATTTTTATGTACAGCGCAGGGAGCCCAGCCCTAGGCAGGGGTACCACGCTATATAAGACAACTACTAATAATAATAATAATAATTATCCATCTATACATATGGTTCACTGATTTAAACACCACATTTTATTCCAATTCTGGGGATTTCAAATCTTATCAACAACATTGATTACGCTTAAATAATTTTCTCCCCTGCCACATTTATTTCCCTTAATTTGAGAATCTCTTGATTATTAAGTGTATATAAGAGCCAGTATTTTCATGATGTCATACAAACAGGAGAGGAGTGCCAAAGCAGAAGCAGTAAATCATCATCTACATCAGAAGACAATGTTGAAAGTCGTGATTCTCCTGATATGCTGTGTCATGTCATACGGTGGGTCTGTTTATTCATACGTTACATTGTGATGCTTCACATTTCGTCTTGATATGTTCAAAAATATGACTTAAAAGTTAAAACAATATGCAACACCATCATTTGTCTTTCTTTATTTTCAAGGTTAGTTATTTTAAAAAAATTGCATTGCTCAGTTGACTTACGGAATTCAATGATATATTCATAATGACTCAAGGTAAGAGCCAACCTGGCTAAATGATTTGCCACCAGTGTAGGTGTTCCTTTTCCTGTACCAAATATGCTTATCAATGCTTGATGGTCATTAACCAAAACAAACATTCTATCATACAGATAATGAAGGAACTTTGATAGTGCAAAATAATTGACAGTGTTACAATCTGAGTCTGGTTATAATTCCGTTGTGCCGCTGTCAAAGATTTTGAAATGTTAGCAAGAGGGCGTTTACCGCCATCAGGCTATCTGTTGAAAAGAAGAATTATTCCTATGCCAACGTTAGAGAAGTAACAGAATATGCATATGTCTGGTTTCGGATCACAGTGAGCTAGAATTGCTTCTTCTTTTTCTGTTTTCCAGTTCCATGATATGTTCTTTTTAGGTAAATAATACAATGGCTCAAGTAACGTTGAAAGGTCTGGTAAGAACTTGTAAAACTGCACTTGACTAAGAAAGGACCGTAGACTGGAATTATCTGTGGGTGATGGCATGGATATAACTGAATCTACGTTTGCTCGTTTTGATACGCCATTGCTTGATAATTTATGCCCTAAATATTCAATTGATTGCTGGGTAAAAAATGAATTTTTCCACCATGGACGTAAATCCATTTTCATTCAATCAGTTGAGAAGGTTGTTTACATAGACTTCCTCATTCTTTCCGCTCACTAGAATGCCATCCATGTACACTTCTCACTAGAATGTCATCCATGTACACTGGTCACTAGAATGTCATCCATATACACTGGTCATCAGAATACGATCCATGTACATTGGTCACTAGAACGCCATCCATGTACACTAATCACTAAAATGCCATCCATGTACACTGCTCACTAGAATGTCATCCATGTACACTGGTCACTAGAATGTCATCCATGTACACTGGTCACTAGAATGTCATCCATGTACACTGCTACTCCAGGCAAATCTTGCGTAAGTTTGTCCATGTACACTGTTACTTTATTCAAATCTTGCGTAAGTTTGTCCATGTACACTGCTACTCCAGGATAATCTTGCGTAAGTTTGTCAATGTACACTGTTACTCCAGGCAAATCTTGCGTAAGTTTTTCCATGTACACTGTTACTCCAGGCAAATCTTGCATAAGTTTGTCCATGTACACTGTTACTCCAGGCAAATCTTGCATAAGTTTGTCCATGTACACTGTTACTCCAGGCTAATCTTGCGTAAGTTTGTCCATGTACACTGTTACTCCAGTCAATTCTTGGAAATACGCTGGTGCTGATGTAATACCAAATGGTAAACGTGTTTGCAGCCGTACACCTTGATGTGTGGTTAATGTCAAATTTGTTTTTTTAGTTTCTTTTACCTGGGTGTTTCTAACTGTGGATTGACTGTTTTCGCATAGGCACCACAGACCCTTATTTGTGATTTTTTTCATGATATAGTCTTCTTTCTTACTGGCATTACGGGAGTACTGCATTGACTGAACAGTACTGGTTTTCATAAAAGTGAAATATCTAGCGTAATAGTCAGTGAGGTTTCTTGATTATTATTGAAACTTGCGAATTTCGCCTCAACGAACGTTTTCAAGTGAGATACAAAAGGCAATTGAACAAAACTACATACGGGCATACCCATTCAAAATAGTACATCACCTTGCAACCATAGACAACACAAGCCAATATACATCTAGGAGATAATAGCTAGCTGCGAAAAATGATAGACAACATTACCCCAGCAGGTGTTTGCGAAATAGATGTGTTTTCAAATGTATTTTGAATGACTCCAGTGTCTGGCTGTTTCTCAAAAGGACAAGAAGGGTATTTCCAATTCTTGGATCAGCAAATGCGAAAGTGCGCCTTCAGTAAATCTTAAGGCGAACACGCGGTATGGTGAGTTTGCCACTATGGAATAAGTCGAGTTGTCTTGTGGGTACTTAAGGCGTCATGAGCACTTTGAGATAGGACAGCGCCAGGTAATGCAAGCAGCGGTAGCAAATTTTGTACTCTATTCAAATGCGGACCGTCAGCCAAAGCAGCTCTCTCAGAAGACTTTTAGGGTGGTCGAATTTGAACTTGCGAAGAACAGTGCGAGCCGCATTATTTTGTGCTTTTTAAATTTTATGCAAAAGCGTAGACGGAAGACCCACAATGAAAGCATTGCAGTAGTCCATACTTGATAGCACGAATGCAGACCTCAGCCTCTTTGATGCATCAAACGTTAAGAAAGGTGTGATATGACTAATTCTGCGCAGCTCTAAAAAAAATCGCCTTGCAAAGCATGTCAATTTGATTTTCTATTTATTGATGGATGATTTCTACGCCATAGAAATACTTTAGATGTCTTTTTAAAAAAAATTGTTTTAATATTTAAATTTTGTATTTGTTAAAAAATGTATTTATTTACGTGTTAAAAATTAAAAGTGCAAAATCATCAAAAAACATTTACATTTATTTGGATCGATAAAAGAATCTTATCTATCTTATCTTATCTTAACTGTAATTGTCTTTTAAAAGCACATTACAATACGGAAACATGTAGATCCATAAAGTGTCTAAATAAAACTCTTCATGTTTCTTTGATGTAATATTTCACGCTTTTCACACCATGATTTAAGACGTTTTTAAACCAAATCTGGAAAAAACGCCTTGCAAATCATGTTACAAGACAAATAATGGGCTAGTCCACTGCTCTCTATGATGTACATGATAAATAATGGTCTAGTCCACTGCTCATTAAACAGAAACTCGTCCCTCTCCCCCATAGACAACATTTGACTCATTTGCGTCTTTTGCCTCAGGCCTTCCAACCCCCAGTGTATGATACCCTCAAACAGTCGCTCTTGTAACCAGTGAAAATTTCTCATCAACACCAGGCGCAGAAACATTGCAAATCCCATCTACATTCATAGGAGCCATAATAATCAATAAATAGATCGTGGGCCCTTAATATATAGAAGAAGATGTGATTTTCCATAGTAACTGTTCTGCACACCTGCGAGAGTAAGGGATGGTGCGTAATCAACAGATTTTAGCTTTCGAGCGGTGGGAATGTGGATAAGCTCGGTCTTTTCATCGTTTAATTTGAGCTTGTTTATTGTCATCCAGTGCTAACTGACTCCACTGTCTTCTGTGTCACACTAAGAAGCTGCGGGACCTGCAAGGAGATCCCGGACTGCTGAAGTTGGGTATCATCCGCGAACATGTGATATAGCATGTCAAACTGCTTGATCACTGCACCCAGGGGCTGAACGTACCGAGTGAAAAGCACCGGGCATAGAACATTGTTGCTTCTTATCAGATAGAGAGACAGTCATTGTGAAGTTGGGTATAATAGTATCAGAAAGCCATCACTTGCTTTGAGGAAAAAATATCACTTTATTATCTAACGTGTATGTGTAACTATACTCAACCATAAAGGCCTCCATCCTTAAAAGCTACATCATATAAACTTTACGTTTATTTTGATTACTGTTTCAAACAACATAATGCTAGCGCGGTGATAAAACCTATAGCTGTTGGGTGCAGATTTGTGACCATCTACAGCTGTTGGGTGCAGATTTGTGGCCACATACAGCTGTTGGGTGCAGATTTGTGGCCATCTACAGCTGTTGGGTGCAGATTTGTGGCCATCTACACCTGTTGGGTGCATATTTGTGGCCACCTACAGCTGTTGGGTGTAGATTTGTGGTCACCTACAGCTGTTGGATGCAGATTTGTGGCCATCCACACCTGTTGGATGCAGATTTGTGGCCACCTACACCTGTTGGATGCAGATTTGTGGTCATTTCGAAATTTTACTGCGGTTTACAAATTGTTTATTAGACAAAAATTACCCATGCCTTGACAGGATGGTCGTCTATAAAAGGAAGGGAAAGAACTCTGAATGAACAAAGGGACGTGATCCATATCGTTTAAACAATTCATAAGTTGCTGAAAATGTTAAAACACATCCGAGCCTTGTCTTTTGTTGCCATATTTTGTGGTGAGTTAATGTGTTTAAACACATCATTGCCTTGTCTTTTGTTGCCATATTTTGTGGTGAGTTAATGTGTTTAAACACATCATTGCCTTGTCTTTTGTTGCCATATTTTGTGGTGAGTTAATGTGTTTAAACTCACCATAGCCTTGTCTTTTGTTGCCATATTTTGTGGTGAGTTAATGTGTTTAAACACATCTTAGACTTGTCTTTTGTTGCACTATTTTGTGGTGAGTTAATGTGTTTAAACTCATCCTAGCCTTGTCTTATGTTGCCATATTTCGTGGTGAGTTAATGTGTTTAAACACTTCCAAGCCTTGTCTTTTGCTGCCATATTTTTGGTAATTTAGTGTGTTTAAACACATCCTAGGCTTGTATTTTGTTGCCATATTTTTTGGTAATTTAATGTGTTTAAACACATCCTAGGCTTGTATTTTGTTGCCATATTTTGTGGTGAGTTAATGTGTTTAAACACATCCTAGCCTTGTTTTTTGCTGCCATATTTTGTAGTAAGTGTAGATTTTTAAACACTTCCTACCCTCGTCTTTTGCTGCCATATTTTGTGGTAAGTGTAGATTTTTAAACACTTCCTACCCTCGTCTTTTGCTGCCATATTTTGTGGTAAGTGTAGATGTTTAAACACTTCCTACCCTCGTCTTTTGCTGCCATATTTTGTGGTAAGTGTAGATGTTTAAACACATCTTAGCCTCGTCTTTTGCTGCCATATTTTGTGGTAAGTGTAGATGTTTAAACACGTCTTAGCCTTGTGAGTGTGACCGAAGGCACATTGCCCAGAGGTTAGCTCCCCTTCGCTATGGCCACAGACAAGTTTCAGAGTAAAAAAAGCTCCTGTCCTTCAAGCTCCTGCAGAGCGGTTGTGTTGTAACTCTTCTAGCTCCTAAAGAGCCGATGTGTTGTAATTCTTCTAGCTCCTAAAGAGCTGATGTGTTGTAATTCTTCTAGCTCCTAAAGAGCCGATGTGTTGTAACTCTTCTAGCTCATAAAGAGCCGATGTGTTGTATTTCTTCTAGCTCCTAAAGAGCCGATGTGTTGTAATTCTTCTAGCTCCTAAAGAGTCGATGTGTTGTAATTCTTCTAGCTCCTAAAGAGCCGATGTGTTGTAATTCTTCTAGCTCCTAAAGAGCCGATGTGTTGTAATTCTTCTAGCTCCTAAAGAGCCGATGTGTTGTAATTCTTCTAGCTCCTAAAGAGTCGATGTGTTGTAATTCTTCTAGCTCCTAAAGAGCCGATGTGTTGTAATTCTTCTAGCTCCTAAAGAGCCGATGTGTTGTAATTCTTCTAGCTCCTAAAGAGCCGATGTGTTGTAATTCTTCTAGCTCCTAAAGAGCCGATGTGTTGTAATTCTTCTAGCTCCTAAAGAGCTGATGTGTTGTAATTCTTCTAGCTCCTAAAGAGCCGATGTGTTGTAATTCTTCTAGCTCCTAAAGAGCCGATGTGTTGTAATTCTTCTAGCTCCTAAAGAGCCGATGTGTTGTAATTCTTCTAGCTCCTAAAGAGCTGATGTGTTGTAATTCTTCTAGCTCCTAAAGAGTCGATGTGTTGTAATTCTTCTAGCTCCTAAAGAGTCGATGTGTTGTAATTCTTCTAGCTCCTAAAGAGCCGATGTGTTGTAATTCTTCTAGCTCCTAAAGAGCCGATGTGTTGTAATTCTTCTAGCTCCTAAAGAGCCGATGTGTTGTAATTCTTCTAGCTCCTAAAGAGTCGATGTGTTGTAATTCTTCTAGCTCCTAAAGAGTCGATGTGTTGTAATTCTTCTAGCTCCTAAAGAGCCGATGTGTTGTAATTCTTCTAGCTCCTGCAGAGCGGTTGTGTTGTAACTCTTCTAGCTCCTAAAGAGCCGATGTGTTGTAACTCTTCTAGCTCCTAAAGAGCCGATGTGTTGTAATTCTTCTAGCTCCTAAAGAGCCGATGTGTTGTAATTCTTCTAGCTCCTAAAGAGCCGATGTGTTGTAATTCTTCTAGCTCCTAAAGAGCCGATGTGTTGTAATTCTTCTAGCTCCTAAAGAGTCGATGTGTTGTAATTCTTCTAGCTCCTAAAGAGCCGATGTGTTGTAATTCTTCTAGCTCCTAAAGAGTCGATGTGTTGTAATTCTTCTAGCTCCTAAAGAGCCGATGTGTTGTAATTCTTCTAGCTCCTAAAGAGTCGATGTGTTGTAATTCTTCTAGCTCCTAAAGAGTCGATGTGTTGTAATTCTTCTAGCTCCTAAAGAGCCGATGTGTTGTAATTCTTCTAGCTCCTAAAGAGCCGATGTGTTGTAATTCTTCTAGCTCCTAAAGAGTCGATGTGTTGTAATTCTTCTAGCTCCTAAAGAGCCGATGTGTTGTAATTCTTCTAGCTCCTAAAGAGCCGATGTGTTGTAATTCTTCTAGCTCCTAAAGAGCCGATGTGTTGTAATTCTTCTAGCTCCTAAAGAGTCGATGTGTTGTAATTCTTCTAGCTCCTAAAGAGCCGATGTGTTGTAATTCTTCTAGCTCCTAAAGAGCCGATGTGTTGTAATTCTTCTAGCTCCTAAAGAGCCGATGTGTTGTAATTCTTCTAGCTCCTAAAGAGCCGATGTGTTGTAATTCTTCTAGCTCCTAAAGAGCCGATGTGTTGTAATTCTTCTAGCTCCTAAAGAGCCGATGTGTTGTAATTCTTCTAGCTCCTAAAGAGTCGATGTGTTGAATGAAAAAACCCACAAAGTAGTAGAAAAGTTTATCAAAATATATTTAATTCTTTTTGATGCACGTGTGTTGAAAAGCAACGGAAACCACAAAATACTCTTATCCACATTAAAAAATCACTTCTTGTAATTTACAAAACGAAAAAGCCACACACTCTATTCGAACTCAGTCGTCACTGTCTGGCTCAAAACTCAGATCCCCTAATCTGTCACACACTTCTCCTCACATGTTGTTGTTCCCCGACACACCAAGAATGTCATACGGGACACACCAAGACGGCCATACATGACACCATAAGACGGTCATACGGGACACACCAAGACGGTCATACGGGACACACCAAGACGGTCATACGGGACACACCAAGACGGCCATACATGACACCATAAGACGGTCATACGGGACACACCAAGACGGTCATACGGGACACACCAAGACGGTCATACGGGACACACCAAGACGGTCATACGGGACACACCAAGACGGTCATACGGGACACACCAAGACGGTCATACGGGACACACCAAGACGGCCATACATGACACCATAAGACGGTCATACGGGACACACCAAGACGGTCATACATGACACCATAAGACGGTCATACGGGACACACCAAGACGGCCATACATGACACCATAAGATGGTCATACGGGACACACCAAGACGGTCATACGGGACACACCAAGACGGCCATACATGACACCATAAGACGGTCATACGGGACACACCAAGACGGTCATACGGGACACACCAAGACGGTCATACGGGACACACCAAGACGGTCATACGGGACACACCAAGACGGTCATACGGGACACACCAAGACGGTCATACGGGACACACCAAGACGGCCATACATGACACCATAAGACGGTCATACGGGACACACCAAGACGGTCATACATGACACCATAAGACGGTCATACGGGACACACCAAGACGGCCATACATGACACCATAAGATGGTCATACGGGACACACCAAGACGGTCATACATGACACCATAAGATGGTCATACGGGACACACCAAGACGGTCATACATGACACCATAAGATGGTCATACGGGACACACCAAGACGGCCATACACGACTGAGAAAACTAGTGGGTATACAGGAAATCCCACGAGTGCTCTCTTAACCTCATCAAAACATACACAGAAAATATTATCACACGATTTGATCGTGGCAGCGAGCTAATATGTTTAAACACATCCTAGTCTTGTCTTTTGCTGCCATATTTTGTGGAGAGTTTAATATTATTTATGTTTTCGCAGTGATTGCATGTTGATTGTCTAAACTCGTTTTGTAGACTTTGATAGACCATGGAACGAAAGTTGACAAATGTGTTTTAGTCAAATACATTTTTAACAAATTTTTTTTTAATCAAATATGTTTTAAGTTAAATACGTTTTAAATCAAATATATTTTAAGTTAAATATGCATTAAGTAAAAAAAATTTGTAGTCAATTAAGCCTAGCTAAACGTTGTAGAAAATACAAATATATTTAAATATTGGACACAGTTAACGCTTGGGTATCTTGATTAAATGCTACCCGGGGGCTTAAATCCTAAGAGAGCGCCGTTTAACAAACCACATAAATTGTTTATAAAATGTTAGATTTTGTCGTAAAGTAAAAAAAATACCACATACAAATATTTTCAAAAATAACAAAGTGGGTATTTCTAAATATTTGAAAATTATTATCATGGGATACATTGTTTTGCATTAATTTGGGGACATTCAAAGTATCCGAATGTAACAAGATGGTGCTGAAATATATAATCACGAATTGACCCATTCTGAATTTGTTTGTTTCATTTCATAGAATGCAGCAACATCATTGATCCTTCGTGCAGTGAACTGAGTGCATGTTCATTCCCTCTGGTAGAACAAAGAGATCGAGAGTCATCTTCTCGCCCTGATAATGAGACGCATTACAACCTCTTCTGTCAGTGAGTAAAAAGATGATTATGAAAAGTCTTTTGGCAGGGAGTGAAGATGCGATTTTAAAAATATTCTGTCATTGATTTAAGAGTCGATCATAAAAGTATTCTCTCAGTTAGTAAATGTAGTTTAAAGAACGTATTTTATTCTGTCATTGATTTAAGAGTCGATTATAAAAGTATTCTCTCAGTTAGTAAATGTAGTTTAAAGAACGTATTTTATTCTGTCATTGATTTAAGAGTCGATTATAAAAGTATTCTCTCAGTTAGTAAATGTAGTTTAAAGAACGTATTTTATTCTGTCATTGATTTAAGAGTCGATTATAAAAGTATTCTCTCAGTTAGTAAATGTAGTTTAAAGAACGTATTTTATTCTGTCATTGATTTAAGAGTCGATTATAAAAGTATTCTCTCAGTTAGTAAATGTAGTTTAAAGAACGTATTTTATTCTGTCATTGATTTAAGAGTCGATTATAAAAGTATTCTCTCAGTTAATAAATGTAGTTTAAAGAACGTATTTTATTCTGTCATTGATTTAAGAGTCGATTATAAAAGTATTCTCTCAGTTAGTAAATGTAGTTTAAAGAACGTATTTTATTCTGTCATTGATTTAAGAGTCGATTATAAAAGTATTCTCTCAGTTAGTAAATGTAGTTTAAAGAACGTATTTTATTCCGTCATTGATTTAAGAGTCGATTATAAAAGTATTCTCTCAGTTAGTAAATGTAGTTTAAAGAACGTATTTAATTCTGTCATTGATTTAAGAGTCGATTATAAAAGTATTCTCTCAGTTAGTAAATGTAGTTTAATGAACGTATTTTTAAGTTCTTAAAACGAGACATTTTACTGTCTGTCATCGAAGTCAAAACAATTGTTGTCCTAAATGTTGTGGTCTTCAACAATTGTTGTCCTAAATGTTGTGGTCTTCAACAATTGTTGTCCTAAATGTTGCGGTCTTCAACAATTGTTGTCCTAAATATCCGGGTCTTCAACAATTGTTGTCCTAAATGTTGTGGTCTTCAACAATTGTTGTCCTAAATGTTGCGGTCTTCAACAATTGTTGTCCTAAATATCCGGGTCTTCAACAATTGTTGTCCTAAACGTTGCGGTCTTCAATCTCAGAGTAAGCTATTTATAGCTGTTGGGTCTGGTAAAGTTTTTTTTAAATGTTAATGTTATTCGAAATTTGTTTTGCTTACGTTTAAGGAACTGTCCAGACTGTGATGGGAAAACCGCTGAGAATGTAATAAGTTGACGTAAAATGTATATGTGCCCCAAAAAGGACAAACGTAAAAGGATATCTCTTTTATTTATCTTGTAATGGAGCACGTACAATGGCCAACCATATAGTGTATAATAAACTACGACTATTCACTTATTTTAGCATAAACTACGAACAATACAGTTTATAATTTATAGTAATTATTTATCATCAGTGGCACTACAGCCAATGTATGGCCCTGGCCTGCTCCACAAATCCTTCCATTCAGACATCACCATCAGTGGCACAACAGCCCATGTAGGGCCCTGGCCTACTCCACCACATCCTCCCATTCGGATTGATCCATGGCTTTCCGCCTCCATTTATTGTAACACAGATAAATATTTTCTTCTTTACAGACAGTTACGGACATTCGAAACATGTTTTAATAACAGCCAGTCCCGGTGTGGTAATACTAGAGTATATTTGACCAAAGAGGGATTAATTGTAGCAGCCAATTACATCTGTACACCTGCAGGCAAAAGGGGTAGGTTTGATACATTACTCTTTTGACGGATTTCATTGTTATCGATGGCCATTGCCCCATTCTTTAATGAAAGATATATATATACGGATGGACGGGCGGGGAGGCAGGCAGGCATATATATATATATATATATATATATATATATATGGCATCCTTCCGTCTTCACGAGACGATGGAGTAGCTATATTGTAGTTCTACACCTCGAAGAGTGGCTCACTAGGCCAATCCTGGAATTACAATCTCATCTGCATTTCACGCAGATAGATATATTTATACATAATAAAGAGCAATGCTGACACGGAAATATTTAGAACAATTAAAGTTATTTTCTATAATTTTATGTAAATCGAATAAATTTAAATGCGCAAAAATATAATTTATCCACTTTTAATTTAGCTAGGGTTTTAACATTATTATTATAAATTTGAAATACTTTTAAAGTAACAACTATTTTAAGTATTTTTATACAAATGTAAAAGCTATGAGAAATTTTTTTTTATTAATAAACAAATTATGATCTCAGAATTGCATCGTAATAACGTTTATCGGAAAAACCAAAACATTTTTATTCATTCCAAAAATATCTTGTATGAAATTTATAAAGTAGTAAAACGTAACCTTTAAATATACCTTTAATAAGAAAATGCCGTTTAATTCAATCAGTGCTGCGAAAATATATTCCAAGTTGCATTCACTAATGCGCTTATCACTCATAAAATTAAGAACAAATCACATGAATTTAAAAAATTTGTTTTTGCGTAAGTAAAAGCGTTACAATCATGTGGATAATTTTATTATTATTTAAAAAAATCTGTTGGGTTTTGGGGCGGAGGGGGAGGGGGTAAAATGATACTTTCATGTGCCCAAGACAGAACAAATACACCTCAGAATGAAATAGATAAATAATTAACCTTCTCAGGTACATATATATCGGTGGTAGGAAATAAGGTTTGTACATTTGTACGTGGATGAGAAAATCTTTAAATTCAATCATAATACAGTTGTGAAAAATAGATAGATAGATAGGTCGATAGATAGATAGACAGATAGATAGATAGATAGATATTTAGATAGATATACAGAGAGATAGATAGATAGATAGATAGATAGATGATAGATAGATAGATAGATATATAGATAGATAGATAGATAGATAGATAGATAAATAGATAGATAGATAGATGGATCGATGGATCGATGGATGGATGGATGGATAGACAGACAGGTAGAGAGACAAACAGACAGGCAGAAAGCTTCCTTGAATAGTTGTGCAAAATGTATCTTTTATTCGTCAAACTATATTTTTAAATATATAAAAATTAATATATATATGTATGTCCCGTATGCGCTGCTACACCCTTCATCTGTTGGCGATAACACTTTGTGAGTTGTTGTACACACGCCCGCAAATGTTTCTGAATTATTACACACATTTTACAATATTCCGTTTTCGTCGCGGGGCCCTAAATTCTTTTTTCCCTTTTATGAGCTTAATATATTTTCCTTATGAGTTCCTATACTATGCATCCGACTGCGATAAAACATTATTAAGTTATTGTGTGCAAACCCGTAAAGATTTCTGAATTAGGTTATCCCTTTTGAAATATTCCTTTTGGGGCTAGGGGCCCTAAATTTTTGTTTTCTTACATGAGGTACACAAATATAATTTCAAACAAAGCTAGCTTTTCATGGGTGGATGTAATGAAACCAAATACAAGCGACTTTTCAGTTTGTGTGTGACATAATAAGCAGGTTTATGTATTAGTATAGCCATTTTACAATTTTGCGTTTGGAGCCAGGGGACTTATTTTTCTTTAATTTTTATGTGAGCTATATAAATACAATTTCAAACTTAGCCACTACATGGGTAGATCAATCGCTACAAGTGCGTGGACTAAATTTTGAAAATAAATGCTTCTCACGGGGATAGGTGTTTGGTGCCTGCTCATGCGTCGAAAAACCTTCTAATTTATTTACGTACGCACTTGACGGAAAAATAATATATCCTATTTGAAAATTACTTCAAAAACGTATTTAAAACACAAACATTTTTTTCCTTTGTGTGGCGTTGCAACGCATGCAGGTTTCTCGCTAATTAAATAATTTAAAAATTAATAAAGTAATTTGTTACAATGCTAAGTGCCCTATAACAAATTATTTTGGATCAACTTAAAAACTTAAAAAAAAAATAAATAAATGTGAAGACAGAGTAAATTTAACACATTTGTATTAAGCCTACGTCTCGTTAATTCCAATTCACAGCCTCCTTCGCCTTAGCTAATACTAGGTGTTATACTAATCGCACCAAGATGCTGGAAGTTAAGCCACTCGAGATGGCATGCTATAATAACTTCGGTGCTGAGGTCAATGCCACAAGAGGAACTGCATCGTTTAATCTGTGCAAGTAAGTTTATACTTTTTTAAAATTTAATTATTCAGATCTTTGTTCCGTAAGTTTATAATTTTTTTTTTTTTCCTTTTAAATTAAATTATTCAGATATTTGTTACTTAAGTTTATAATTTTTAAATTAAAATAATCAGATCTTTGTCCCATAAGTTTAGTCTTTTTAAACTAAAATATTCAATTGTTGCCCCCTAAAGTTTAGACTTTTTAATTTAAATTTTACAGATCTTTTGCTTTAACAATCAAATCGTCACGTGATTTATTTTCGATCGAATTTTTATGAAAGGGAATGCAGAATATCGTGATAATGATACGCATTCCAAAGTAACAATGATATCGTTGGTTCCTCGCTCTACCTTATCAATGAAATAACGCGCACAAGATCAGGGGAAACAACTGAAATAAAAGACAAAACGAAATAATGAATGTGTCGGCAAAAAGTCTTCTTCAGCGAACAAAACCGAGTAAACGGTTAAACAAACTATAATAAAATATAAATAATATGTGTGATGGTGTAAAGAGTGCGATAAAAACATGTGCTGCTAACCGTTGACATAACCAACAGCATTCAATTATGTTACGTTTTACGGTGGTGAGTATGTCAAGAACAATTTAAAGAAGTAATCTTAAAGGGCAGACAACACCACTGCTTTAAATGCAACCAAGTTTTTTTTAAAAAAAGAGTATCTCATGCTTCTAGAATATGGTGTTACATCAACGAGTGCACAATGTTTTTTATAATGGGGACACATTGTCATATTGTGAAAATTGCAAGTCTGTTTCCACGTTTGTCTCCTTACATGACAGTCTGTTTCAACGTTTGTCTCCTTACATGACAGTCTGTTTCAAAGTTTGTCTCCTTACATGAAAGTCTGTTTCAACGTTTGTCTCCTTACATGACAGTCTTTTTCAACGTTTGTCTCCTTACATGACAGTCTGTTTCAACGTTTGTCTCCTTACATGACAGTCTGTTTCAACGTTTGTCTCCTTACATGCCAGTTCATTTCAATGTTTGTCTCCTTACATGACAGTCTGTTTCAACGTTTGTCTCCTTACATGACAGTCTGTTTCAACGTTTGTCTCCTTACATGACAGTCTGTTTCAACGTTTGTCTCCTTACATGCCAGTTCATTTCAATGTTTGTCTCCTTACATGACAGTCTGTTTCAACGTTTGTCTCCTTACATGACAGTCTGTTTCAACGTTTGTCTCCTTACATGCCAGTCTGTTTCAATGTTTGTCTCCTTACATGTTAAGTTTCAGGCAGAGTTATGACATGACTTATTTTGTTTCAATTATACATCGGGAGACGCAGTCAAAATTTAATATTTAAATTTGATCTTACTCATTTATTGACATGTCAACATAATTATCACTAGCCTCTTCCAAAAAACCCAAGACTGTCTCGTCACTGCGGCTACTAGAACATGTGGTAGCAGGTATGGTCGTTTCTATAGACGGAATGCACAGAATGGATTCCAGCCTATGAATCGACATTACAGATGTACATTTTAATCTATACATGCTCGTGAGTACACCAACGTCTGCCTTGTTTTATTCAATCAATATTTGACTGCACATCATCGATCTATTCAAATTGACAATTGTTATTTTCATTATTTGATTCCCTTTGTCCAGTCAGAGTTCTTTCCCCCTTTTAGTAAGATTTACGTATCCTAATTCTTCTTAAGTGTATAACTAACTTTACACTTTACTTATTACATATAATAAAAATATGTAGAAATCTTTCCTGAGATTACATTCCGTTTAGACAAAGTCCAATGTTCTGTCCTTGCCTATTGGGCTTACATTAAATGTCTGACCTAAAATGGTTTCATCCGCTATTTAATCTACTGACATATAAATGTTAAAATGCTGTACCTTCTTGACAGGTCGACTCGTCAAAGCTATCCCCGCATTCTTGGGTAGATACAAATGTCGGAAGCGTTAAACAGCCCATGGGTGACAACAACGGCAAGAATGTAATACCCACTTTAAAAACAAAAATGCAGCATATGAAAACAAAAAAAATGAGTGATGACGATTCCTTTTTCTTCCTTAAAATATATCTCAAATAAATAACTTTGAAACTGCATTTTTTGATATTGTGTATTGTGTGTGTCATTTGTTTCACATTTGCAAGACAAAAACATTAGTTTAAACATGTTGAAATTTTCGCAAGTTAAATTAAAATTAAATCAAAATATAAAATATATATGAATAGTCTAATGTCCCAGATTTGTCTCAAATGTGTTTCAGACCGGTATGCAAATTCAGTTGATACAAGTTTTGATGGAAGTGAAACTCTAACAATTTATTTATTAATTCATCCATTAAATGACCCTTACACAAGACTGTTGCAAGAAAGGACTAGCGAAGTGGGAAGTAGCGAAGTGAAGGGAAGCGAAGGAAGGGCTAGTAAGTGGGTCTCACTCTTTCTATCCCTACCCCAAATGAGATTGTACAATTAAGGGTAGCCTTAACAATGGCAATGAACCTGGTAACCTTGACCTTGACCCAACTGAAACAATAGGCGTATCTGGGGAAGGGCAAGGCCCAACAGTAACCGCTCTCTTTTGCCTGTAATTTGTATTGAGAGCCTGGCTAGCTATATTTTGTACTGAAGTTTCTTCACCCATATTCGACTATGTTAATTATCTTTAATTTTCATGTGTTTGTAGATTCAGATAAAAGAAAAGTATGTGTAAGTTTTTAATAAGAAATGTTAGTTAGTCTATGGTCAAAGATGTGATGTGATTCGAATATTTAGCGATGTCTTAATGCCCGGCCAGAGCTCTGGCAAGCATGTCCGTCCCATTTATGGGATGTCGACCAAGAGGCGTTGCCACAGACCCCGAGAACGCTACCCTGGGCACAATATCACCATGTAGGGGAACTGCGCTTAAGAGACAAGGGTCTTGCATAGAATCTGCTTTAGAAAGAGCACAGCAGAACGGTACATACCTAATACAGTTAAAATAACGCTAGAAACAGGTCAGGATATGATTACATGTTGCCGTAAATGGATATGAGGTAGCACTTGCCAGTGATTTTTACTATGCAGCCATTGATGGGACTGCTCCTAGGCAACCGTTTCGTCCCAGCTGCGATGTGACTTAATCACAAAGTAACAACCATGTGTAGAAACCCTACTAGAGGGCGTCTGTCGCCACCCTGGGACGGGAAGGGGTGTTATGGGAACATAGCCCATGGAAAAATCACTGCAGAACCACCAGACGACAAGGTGCTGTGAGAGCATTATTACCAGCTGACCAGGTGTTCCTGCGTTGATGTCACCTCAGTCGAATAGTCAATCGAGTGGAAGGAGAGTGTGGCTGCCTCAGTGGCGGAATGCCCCGACGTGCCGTTTCGCGGCCCGACTGGAATAGAGACTTAGCAGTGGACTTGGCTGAAGGCCTGTTGGAAGGGGGGAGTACCGAAGGGGAAGACTTTATGAGCTTAAGCTCAATAGTAAGCTGTTTGTCTTAAGTGAGTTAGATATGTCTATGTGTTGCATTCCTTATTCTAATTTCTAGCCAGCCGCGAATCCAATGTAGCCCAATCAATTCTAGCGTAGTGCAGGTTAGTATAGAGTCGTCATTCACTACACTGCAGTTTAAGTCAGCAGTTCAGAGGCTATACTAACAGTGGCATCCTTAATAAAATTCAAGAGTAGATTGATTAGAAGGGGAGATAAAGTTGGACTCCCGCAAACGATGAACGTTGGTTTCCAGCCGTTAGGTCTGTTACGTCCCACTACTGAAGTGACAAAGCGAGAGAGGACAGACTACTACTGAAGTGACCATGCGAGAGACGACAGACTACTACTGAAGTGACCGTGCGAGAGACGACAGACTACTACTGCAGTGACCGTGCGAGAGACGACAGACTATTACTGCAGTGACCGTGCGAGAGACGACAGACTACTACTGCAGTGACCGTGCGAGAGACGACAGACTACTACCGCAGCGGCCGTGCGAGACGGCAGACTACTACTGCAGTGGCCGTGCGAGACGGCAGACTACTACTGCAGTGGCCGTGCGAGACGGCAGACTACTACTGTAGTGGCCGTGCGAGAGACGGCAGACTACTACCGCTGTGACTGTGCGAGAGGCGGAAGACTACTACTGCTGTGACCGTGCTAGACGGCAGACTACTACCGCAGTGGCCGTGCGAGACGGCAGACTACTACAGCAGTGGCCGTGTGAGACGGCAGACTACTACTGCAGTGACCGTGCGAGAGACAACAGACTACTACCGCAGTGGCCGTGTGAGACGGAAGACTACTTCTGCAGTGACCGTGCGAGACGGCAGACTACTACTGCAGTGACAGTGCGAGAGATGACAAACTACTACCGCAGTGGCAGTGCGAGATAGCATACTACTACTGCAGTGACCATGCAAGAGACGGAAGACTACTACGGCAGTGACTTTGCGAGAGACGACAGACAACTACGGCAGTGGCCGTGCGAGACTGCAGACTACTACCGCAGAGGCCGTGCGAGACTGCAGACTATTACTGCAGTGGCCGAGCGAGATGGCAGACTACTACTGCAGTGACCGTGTGAGACGGCAGACTACTACCGCAGTGACCGCGCGAGACTGCAGACTACTACAGCAGTGACCGTGCGAGACGGCAGACTACTACCGCAGTGACAGTGTGAGACAACAGACTACTACCGCTGTGACCGTGCGAGAGACGGCAGACTACTACCGCTGTGACCATGCGAGAGATTGCAGACTACTACCACTGTGAGCGTGCGAGAGACGGCAGACTACTACAGCAGTGGCTGTGCGAGACGACAGACTACTACCGCAGTGGCCGTGCGAGACGGCAGACTACTACCGCCATGACCGTGCGAAACGGCAGACTACTACCGCTGTGACCGTGCGAGACGGCAGACTACGACCGCAGTTACCGTGCGAGACGGCAGACTACTACCGCAGTGACGGTGCTAGACGGCAGACTACCACTGCAGTGACCGTGCGAGACGGCAGACTACTACCGCAGTGACCGTGCGAGACAACAGACTACTACTGCAGTGACCGTGCGAGAAGGCAGGCTAATACCGCTGTGGCCGTTCGAGACGGCAGACTACTACCGCGGTGGCCGTGCGAGACGGAAGACTACTACTGCAGTGGCAGTGCGAGACGGCAGATTACTACCGCAGTGACCGTGCGAGAGACGGCAGACTACTACTGCAGTGGTTGTGCGAGACGGCAAACTACTACCGCAGTGACCGTAAGAGAGACGGCATACTACTACTGCAGTGACAGTGCGAGAGACGACAGACTACAACTGTAGTGGCCTTGCGAGACGGCAGACTACTACTGCAGTGGCAGTGCGAGGCGGCAGACTACTACCGCAGTGACCGTGCGAAAGACGACAGACTACTACTACAGTGGCCGTGCAAGAGACGACAGACTACTACATCAGTGGCCGTGCGAGACGGCAGACTACTACTGCTGTGACCGTGCGAGGGACGACAGACTACTACAGCAGTGGCCGTGCGAGACTGCAGACTACTACCACAGTGGCGGTGCGAGACGGCAGACTACTACCGCAGTGGTCGTGCGAGACGGCAGACTACTACCGCAGTGACCGTGCGAAACGGCAGACTACTACCGCAGTGACCGTGCGAAACGGCAGACTACTACCGCAGTGACCGTGCGAAACGGCAGACTACTACCGCAGTGGCCGTGCGAAACGGCAGACTACTACCGCTGTGACCGTGCGAGACGGCAGACTACTACCGCAGTTACAGTGCGAGACGGCAGACTACTACCGCAGTGACGATGCTAGACGGCAGACTACTACTGCAGTGACTGTGCGAGACGGCAGACTACTACCGCAGTGACCGTGCGAGACGGCAGACTACTACCGCAGTGACCGTGCGAGACGGCAGACTACTACCGCTGTGGCCGTGCGAGACGGCAGACTACTACTGCAGTGGCCGTGCGAGACGGCAGACTACTACTGCAGTGGCAGTGCGAGAAGGCAGACTACTACCGCAGTGACTGTGCGAGAGACGGCAGACTACTACTGCAGTGACCGTGCGAGAGACGACAGACTATTACTGCAGTGGTTGTGCGAGACGTCAAACTACTACCGCAGTGACCGTAAGAGAGACGGCATACTACTACTGCAGTGACCGTGCGAGAGACGACAGACTACAACTGTAGTGGCCTTGCGAGACGGCAGACTACTACTGCAGTGGCAGTGCGAGGCGGCAGACTACTACCACAGTGACCGTGCGAGGGACGAAAGACTACTACTGCAGTGGCCGTGCAAGAGACGACAGACTACTACAGCAGTGGCCGTGCGAGACGGCAGACTACTACCACAGTGGCGGTGCGAGACGGCAGACTACTACTGCTGTGACCGTGCAAGAGACGACAGACTACTACAGCAGAGGCCGTGCGAGACGGCAGACTACTACTGCAGTGACCGTGCGAGAGACGACAGACTACTACTGCAGTGGCCGTGCGAGAGACGACAGACTATTACAGCATTGGCCGTGCGAGACGGCAGACTACTACTGCTGTGACCGTGCAAGAGACGACAGACTACTACAGCAGTGGCCGTGCGAGACGACAGTCTACTACTGCAGTGACCGTGCGAGAGACGACAGACTACTACTGCAGTGGCCGTGCAAGAGATGACAGACAACTACTGCAGTGACAGTGCGAGAGACGACAGACTACTACTGCAGTGACCTTGCGAGAGACGGCAGACTGCTACAGCAGTGACTGTGCGAGAGACGACAGACTACTATCGCAGTGACCGTGTGAGACGGCAGACTACTACTGCAGTGACCTTGCGAGAGACGACAGACTACTACTGCAGTGACCGTGCGAGAGACGACAGCCTACTGCTGCAGTGACCGTGCAAGAGACGAAAGACTACAACCGCTGTGGCCGTTCGAGACGGCAGACTACTATCGCAGTGGCCGTGCAAGACGCAGACTACTACCGCAGTGGCCGAGTGAGACGGCAGACTACTACAGCAGTGGCTGTGCGAGACGGCAGACTACTACCGCAGTGGCCGTGCGAGACGGCAGACTACTACCGCAGTGACGGTGCTAGACGGCAGACTACTAATGCAGTGACCGTGCGAGACGGCAGACAACTACCGCAGTGACCGTGCGAGACAACAGACTACTACGGCAGTGACCGCTCGAGAGACGACAAACTTCTACCGCAGTGGCAGTGCGAGATAGCATACTACTCCCGCAGTGACCATGCGAGAGACGGAAGACTACTACTGCAGTGACTTTGCGAGAGACGACAGACTACTACTGCAGTGACGGTGCTAGACGGCAGACTACTACTGCAGTGACCGTGCGAGGCGGCAGATTACTACCGCAGTGACCGTGCGAGAGACGACAGACTACTACTGCTGTGGCTGTGCGAGACGGCAGACTACTACTGCAGTGGCCGTGCGAGACGGCAGACTACTACTGCAGTGGCAGTGCGAGACGGCAGATTACTACCGCAGTGACCGTGCGAGAGACGGCAGACTACTACTGCAGTGACCCTGCGAGAGAAAACAGACTATTACAGCAGTGGTTGTGCGAGACGGCAAACTACTACCGCAGTGACCGTAATAGAGACGGCATACTACAACTGCAGTGACCGTGCGAGAGACGACAGACTACAACTGTAGTGGCCTTGCGAGACGGCAGACTACTACTGCAGTGGCAGTGCGAGGCGGCAGACTACTACCGCAGTGACCGTGCGAGAGACGACAGACTACTACTGCAGTGGCCGTGCAAGAGACGACAGACTACTACAGCAGTGGCTGTGCGAGACGGCAGACTACTACTGCTGTGATCATGCAAGAGACGACAGACTACTACAGCAGTGGCCGTGCGAGACGGCAGACTACTACCACAGTGGCGGTGCGAGATGGCAGACTACTACTGCTGTGACCGTGCAAGAGACGACAGACTACTACTGCTGTGACTGTGCAAGAGACGACAGACTACTACAGCAGTGGCAGTGCGAGACGACAGCCTACTACTGCAGTGACCGTGCGAGAGACGACAGACTACTACTGCAGTGACAGTGCGAGAGACGACAGACTACTACTGCAGTGACCTTGCGAGAGACAGCAGACTGCTACAGCAGTGACTGTGCGAGAGACGACAGACTACTACTGCAGTGACCGTGTGAAACGGCAGACTACTACTGCAGTAACCGTGCGAAAGACGACAGACTACAACCGCTGTGGCCGTGCGAGACGGCAGACTACTATCGCAGTGACTGTGCAAGACGGCAGACTACTACTGCAGTGACCTTGCGAGAGACGACAGACTACTACTGCAGTGATCTTGCGAGAGACGGCAGACTGCTACAGCAGTGACTGTGTGAGAGACGACAGACTACTACCGCAGTGACCGTGTGAGACGGCAGACTACTACTGCAGTGACTGTGCAAGACGGCAGACAACTACTGCAGTGACCTTGCGAGAGACGACAGAATACTACTGCAGTGACCGTGCGAGAGACGACAGACTACTACCGCAGTGAATGTGCTAGACGGCAGACTACAACTGCAGTGAATGTGCGAGAGACGACAGACTACTACTGCAGTGACCGTGCGAGAGACGACAGCCTACTGCTGCAGTGACCGAGCAAGAGACGACAGACTACTACCGCAGTAACCGTGCGAAAGACGACAGACTACAACCGCTGTGGCCGTGCGAAACGGCAGACTACTACCGCAGTGACCGTGCGAGACGGCAGACTACTACTCCAGTGACCGTGCAAGAGACGACAGCCTACTACTGCAGTGACCGTGCAAGAGACGACAGACTACTACTGCAGTGGCCGTGCAAGAGACGACAGACAACTACTGTAGTGACAGTGCAAGAGACGACAGACTACTACAACAGTGGCCGTGCGAGACGGCAGACTACTACTGCAGTGACCGTGCGAGAGACGACAGACTACTACTGCAGTGGCCGTGCAAGAGACGACAGACTACTACAGCAGTGGCCGTGCGAGACGGCAGACTACTACTGCTGTGATCGTGCAAGAGACGACAGACTACTACAACAGTGGCAGTGCGAGACGACAGCATACTACTGCAGTGACCGTGCGAGAGACGACAGACTACTACTGCAGTGGCCGTGCAAGAGACGACAGACAACTACTGCAGTGACAGTGCGAGAGACGACAGACTACTACTGCAGTGACCTTGCGAGAGACGGCAGACTGCTACAGCAGTGACTGTGCGAGAGACGACAGACTACTACTGCAGTGACCGTGTGAGACGGCAGACTACTACTGCAGTAACCGTGCGAAAGACGACAGACTACAACCGCTGTGGCCGTGCGAGACGGCAGACTACTATCGCAGTGGCCGTGCGAGACGCAGACTACTACCGCAGTGGCCGAGTGAGATGGCAGACTACTACAGCAGTGGCTGTGCGAGACGGCAGACTACTACCGCAGTGACGGTGCTAGACGGCAGACTACTACTGCAGTGACCGTGCGAGACGGCAGACTACTACCGCAGTGACCGTGCGAGACAACAGACTACTACGGCAGTGACCGTGCGAGAGACGACAAACTGCTACCGCAGTGGCAGTGTGAGATAGCATATTACTACCGCAGTGACCATGCGAGAGACGGAAGACTACTACTGCAGTGACTTTGCGAGAGACGACAGACTACTACTGCAGTGACGGTGCTAGACTGCAGACTACTACTGCAGTGGCCGTGCGAGACTGCAGACTACTACCGCAGAGGCCGTGCGAGACTGCAGACTATTACTGCATTGGCCGAGCGAGATTGCAGACTACTACTGCAGTGACCGTGCGAGACGGCAGACTACTATTGCAGTGACCGTGCGAGAGACGATAAACTACTACAGCTGTGGCAGTGCGAGATGGCAGACTACTACAGCAGTGACCGTGCGAGACGGCAGACTACTACCGCTGTGACCGTGTAAGACGGCAGACTACTACTGCAGTGACCGTGCAAGACGGCAGACTACTACCGCAGTTACAGTGCGAGACAACAGACTACTACGGCAGTGACCGTGCGAGAAGGCAGGCTATTACCGCTGTGGCCGTGCGAGACGGCAGACTACTACCGCGGTGGCCGTGCGAGACGGAAGACTACTACCGCAGTGGCCGTGCGAGACTGCAGACTATTACTGCAGTGGCCGAGCGAGATGACAGACTACTACTGCAGTGACTGTGCGAGACGGCAGACTACTACTGCAGTGACCGTGCGAGAGACGGCAGACTACTACTGCAGTGAATGTGCGAGAGACGACAGAATACTACTGCAGTGGCTGTGCGAGACTGCAGTCTACTACCACAGAGGCCATGCGAGACGGCAGACAACTACTACAGTGGCCGTGCGAGACGGCAGACTACTACTGAAGTGGCTGTGCAAGAGACGGCAGACTACTACCGCTGTGACCGTGCGAGAGACGGCAGACTACTATTGCTGTGACCATGCGAGAGATTGCAGACTACTACCACTGTGAGCTTGCGAGAGACGGCAGAATACTACTGCAGTGGCCGTGCGAGATGGCAGACTACTACCTCAGTGGCAGTGCGAGACGCCAGACTACTATCGCAGTGGCCATGCGAGACGCAGACTACTACCGCAGTGACCGAGTGAGACGGCACACTACTACAGCAGTGGCTGTGCGAGACGGCAGACTACTACAGCAGTGGCCGTGCGAGACGGCAGACTACTACCGCAGTGACAGTGCGAAACGGCAGACCACTACCGCTGTGTTCGTGTGAGACGGCAGACTACTACTGCAGTGACCGTGCGAGACGGCAGACTGCTACCGCAGTTACCGTGCGAGATGGCAGACTACTACCGCAGTGACGGTGCTAGACGGCAGACTACTACCGCAGTGACCGTGCGAGACAACAGACTACTACCGCGGTGGCCGTGCGAGAGACGACAGACTACTACTGCAGTGGCCGTGCGAGACGGCAGACTACTATCGCAGTAACCGTGCGAGAGACGGCAGACTACTACTGCAGTGACCGTGCGAGAGACGGCAGACTACTATTGCTGTGACCATGCGAGAGATTGCAGACTACTACCACTGTGAGCTTGCGAGAGACGGCAGAATACTACTGCAGTGGCCGTGCGAGATGGCAGACTACTACCTCAGTGGCAGTGCGAGACGCCAGACTACTATCGCAGTGGCCATGCGAGACGCAGACTACTACCGCAGTGACCGAGTGAGACGGCACACTACTACAGCAGTGGCTGTGCGAGACGGCAGACTACTACAGCAGTGGCCGTGCGAGACGGCAGACTACTACCGCAGTGACAGTGCGAAACGGCAGACCACTACCGCTGTGTTCGTGTGAGACGGCAGACTACTACTGCAGTGACCGTGCGAGACGGCAGACTGCTACCGCAGTTACCGTGCGAGATGGCAGACTACTACCGCAGTGACGGTGCTAGACGGCAGACTACTACCGCAGTGACCGTGCGAGACAACAGACTACTACCGCGGTGGCCGTGCGAGAGACGACAGACTACTACTGCAGTGGCCGTGCGAGACGGCAGACTACTATCGCAGTAACCGTGCGAGAGACGGCAGACTACTACTGCAGTGACCGTGCGTGAGACGACAGACTACTACCGCAGTGGCCGTGCGAGACGGCAGACTACTACTGTAGTGACTGTGCAAGACGGCAGACTACTACTGCATTGACCGTGTGAGAGACGACAAACTACTACCGCAGTGGCAGTGCGAGACAGCAGACTACTACCGCAGTGACCGTGCGAGAGATGGCAGACTACTACTGCAGTGACCGTGCGAGAGACGACAGACTACTACTGCAGTGGTTGTGCAAGACGGCAGACTACTACCGCAGTGACCGTAAGAGAGACGGTAGACTACTACTGCAGTGACCGTGCGAGAGACGACAGACTACTACTGCAGTGGCCGTGCGAGACGGCAGACTACTACCGCAGTGGCCATGCGAGACGGCAGACTACAACTGCAGTGGCCGTGCGAGACGGCAGACTACTACTGCAGTGGCCTTGCGAGACGGCAGACTACTACTGCAGTGACCTTGCAAGAGACGAAAGACTACTACCGCAGTGTCCGTGTGAGACTGCAGACTACTACTGCAGTGACTGTGCGAGGGACGACAAATTACTACAGCAGTGACCGTGCGAGACGGCAGACTACTACCGCAGTGACCGTGCGAGACGGCAGACTACTACCGCTGTGGCTGTGCGAGACGGCAGACTACTACTGCAGTGGCCGTGCGAGACGGCAGACTACTACTGCAGTGGCAGTGCGAGACGGCAGACTACTACCGCAGTGACCGTGCGAGAGACGTCAGACTATTACTGCAGTGGTTGTGCGAGATGGCAAACTACTACCGCAGTGACCGTAAGAGAGACGGCATACTACTACTGCAGTGACCGTGCGAGAGACGACAGACTACAACTGTTGTAGCCTTGCGAGACGGCAGACTACTACTGCAGTGGCAGTGCGAGGCGGCAGACTACTACCACAGTGACCGTGCGAGAGACGACAGACTAATACTGCAGTGGCCGTGCAAGAGACGACAGACTACTACAGCAGTGGCCGTGCGAGACGGCAGACTACTACTGCTGTGACCATGCAAGAGACGACAGACTACTACAGCAGTGGCCGTGCGAGACGGCAGACTACTACCACAGTGGCGGTGCGAGACGGCAGACTACTACTGCAATGACCGTGCAAGAGACGACAGACTACTACAGCAGTGGCCGTGCGAGACGGCAGACTACTACTGCAGTGACCGTGCGAGAGACGGCAGACTACTACTGCAGTGGCCGTGCAAGAGACGACAGACTATTACAGCAGTGGCCGTGCGAGACGGCAGACTACTACTGCTGTGACCGTGCAAGAGACGACAGACTACTACAGCAGTGGCCGTGCGAGACGACAGCCTACTCTTGCAGTGGCTGTGCAAGAGACGACAGACAACTACTGCAGTGACAGTGCGAGAGACGACAGACTACTACAGCAGTGACTGTGCGAGAGACGACAGACTACTACCGCAGTGACCGTGTGAGACGGCAGACTACTACTGCAGTGACAGTGCAAGACGGCAGACTACTACTGCAGTGACCTTGCAAGAGACGACAGACTACTACTGCAGTGACCTTGCGAGAGACGACAGACTACTACCGCAGTGAACGTGCTAGACGGCAGACTACAACTGCAGTGAATGTGCGAGAGACGACAGACTACTACTGCAGTGACTGTGCGAGAGACGACAGCCTACTGCTGCAGTGACCGTGCAAGAGACGACAGACTACTACCGCAGTAACCGTGCGAAAGACGACAGACTACAACCGCTGTGGCCGTGCGAGACGGCAGACTACTACCGCAGTGACCGTGCGAGATGGCAGACTACTACTGCAGTGACCGTGCGAGAGACGACAGCCTACTACTGCAGTGACCGTGCAAGAGACGACAGACTACTACTGCAGTGGCCGTGCAAGAGACGACAGACAACTACTGTAGTGACATTGCAAGAGACGACAGACTACTACAACAGTGGCCGTGCGAGACGGCAGACTACTACTGCAGTGGCTGTGCAAGAGACGACAGACTACTACAGCAGTGGCCGTGCGAGACGACAGCCTACTACTGCAGTGACCGTGCGAGAGACGACAGACTACTACTGCAGTGGCCGTGCAAGAGACGACAGACAACTACTGCAGTGACAGTGCGAGAGACGACAGACTACTACTGCAGTGACCTTGCGAGAGACGGCAGACTGCTACAGCAGTGACTGTGCGAGAGACGACAGACTACTACCGCAGTGACCGTTTGAGACGGCAGACTACTACTGCAGTGACTGTGCAAGACGGCAGACTACTATTGCAGTGACCGTGCGAGAGACGACAGACTACTACTGCAGTGACCGTGCGAGAGACGACAGACTACTACCTCAGTGAACGTGCTAGACGGCAGACTACAACTGCAGTGAATGTGCGAAAGACGACAGACTACTACTGCAGTGACCGTGCGAGAGACGACAGCCTACTGCTGCAGTGACCGTGCAAGAGACGACAGACTACTACCGCAGTGACTGTGCGAAAGACGACAGACTACAACCGCTGTGGCCGTGCGAGACGGCAGACTACTACCGCAGTGACGTGCGAGACGGCAGACTACTACTGCAGTGACTGTGCGAGAGCGACATACTACTACTGCAGTGACCGTGCGAGAGACGACAGCCTACTACTGCAGTGGCAGTGCGAGACGGCAGACTACTACCGCAGTGACCGTGCGAGAGACGGCAGACTACTACTGCAGTGACCTTGTGAGAGACGACAGACTACTACCGCAGTGGCAGTGCGAGACGGCAGACTACTACCGCAGTGGCCATACGAGACGGCAGACTACTACTGCAGTGGCCGTGCGAGAGACGACAGACTACTACCGCAGTGACCGTGCTAGAAGGCAGACTTCTACCGCAGTGGCAGTGCGAGATGGCAGACTACTACTGCAGTGACCGTGTGTCAAGGGTATGAAATCAATGTAGTTATGTTTGTAAGTAAATCATGTTGAGTTAGAGAGTATAGGTGTAGCGTTGTATATTGTGCGTGAATGTTGTGACGTATTTGGGTAGGGGAAGTGACGCATTAGTTTAGTGTAGTGTAGGGAGTGGAATGTAGATGGCGGTTGGACAAAAGGATGTTGAATAGCGATGTTGTAGAACCTTAGGAAGGAGAGCTGTGTGCCTTGCGTTTCCTGATAATTAAAGTTATAGCTATGAAAAGGACTTGAGTTGTTACTAATGACTGAATTAGTTGAAGAACTTGATTGAATGATCCAATCCTGAGGACATAGAAGTTGACATTGATGGCTACTCGTCCGAGATTGGAAAACATCATTTTCTTACTTGAGGTAAAGTCCAAGAACTTTCTTATACTTTTGTGAAGTTACAAGTATCGTCGCTGTCCCTTGTTTCAAGGTCGGAGCTCTGATGCCACCGTGTATCAAGTGTGTATGAGTTGCATACACCAGTGACTCCATTAACTACCTACGTCCTGTATCAAGTGTGTATGAGTTGCATACACCAGTGACTCCATTAACTACCTAAGTCCTGTATCAAGTGTGTATGAGTTGCATACACCAGTGACTCCATTAACTACCTAAGTCCTGTATCAAGTGTGTATGAGTTGCATACACCAGTGACTCCATTAACTACCTAAGTCCTGTATCAAGTGTGTATGAGTTGCATACACCAGTGACTCCATTAACTACCTACGTCCTGTATCAAGTGTGTATGAGTTGCATACACCAGTGACTCCATTAACTACCTACGTCCTGTATCAAGTGTTTATGAGTTGCATACACCAGTGACTCCATTAACTACCTACGTCCTGTATCAGGCTAGTTATGTTAACTGCGCCTGGCCGTTATTCAAGTTAACAACGTCCTGCCCTGTATGAAGTTACGAAGGTCGTGTCCAGTTACAGTGAAATAACAATGTCATGCCCTGTATGAAGTTACGAAGGTCGTGTCCAGTTACAGTGAAATAACAATGTCCTGCCCTGTATGAAGTTACGAAGGTCGTGTCCAGTTACAGTGAAATAACAATGTCCTGCCCTGTATGAAGTTACGAAGGTCGTGTCCGGCTCCAGTGAAATAACTACGCCTCGCCCTGAAGTTACCAGTGTCGTCGCCCGAACAAGCTGTGTGTCGTCGCCCGAGCAAGCTGTGTGTCGCCGTCTGAACAAGCTGTTTTGTCGTCGCCCGAACAAGCTGTGTGTCGTCGCCCGAACAAGCTGTGTGTCGTCGCCTGAACAAGCTGTGTGTCGTTGCCCGAACAAGCTGTGTGTCGTCGTCCGAACAGGCTTTGTGTCGCCTGTCCGAACTCATCTGAGTCTGTTAAGTAAAATCCTCGTCCGAGGTGTGAAGTATTCTGACCCATCCGTCCGAAGCTGTGTGGGGTGCTCGTCGGAAGCTGTCTTCTGTCTCAACCAAATCACCTGTCGGATGTTATGAACCGCTGATCGGTGTATTCTTCTGAGCTTTACACCGCCCTTTGCTGTTACCACCGCTGACACACCCCGCTGTTGCTGTAGACCGCAGTGGTTATTGACCGTCGTGGCAGTGCTGTATTAAGCTGCATATGAACTGTCTGTCGGTGAGTGCCTACATCGTGTCCAGTGTCCAGTGAGCTCTCGATGTCCCGTGGCCCTGTCCGGTCACCCAGTTGATCAACGTCCTGTATCATCGAGCCATTGATGTCCTATCCTGCATCACGCTGCCTATGCACCCATCCTGCATTGAGGAGTCACCCACGAACTGTCCAGTGTCGGCGATTCGCCTACATCCTGTCCAGTGAGCTGCCGATGTCCCGTGATCTGTTCTGGTCACCCACACCCTATGACTGTGTCTCCAGTGAATTGCCATCCATTAACATTGAAGTTCGTGAGAGAACCATTGACAATTAACCTAAGAACAATTGTCACTTAATTAAGTCCAAGTGTGTTGTTTTTAAATGTTTTAATTATTCCTGTAGGACATTCCACTAACCAGGCAAGGTGTATTTTTTTTTCTTTATAACATTTTTTGTGTAAAATTTCGTAAGTATAGTTAATTTTTTTTACCCTATTTAGATTTTAACTTTTTGCCAGAACTAGTTTAAACAGACTGCGATTGGTCCTTAAACCTTAATTATTATTCACTGTATAATCACCCCTAATCTGTATTGCTATGGCGGGATATGTTAGTGAGAAATGGACGTTACAGGAAATTAGACGTCGGGGTTTAGCACTCCATTATCAAGGAGACGAACTTGTGCAATTTATAAAGGGCATGTGGGAAAAACAGAGAGAGCAAGAACGAATAGAAACGCAGATAGCGCAAGAACATATAGATAAACAGAGATACATAGAACGAACAGCCAAACAGAGATATGTAGAACGTACATCCAAACAGAGATATGTAGAACGTACAGCCAGACAGAGACAGTACGAACCTAGAGATAGACAGAAGCAATACGAAACTCAAAAACTAGATGAAGAAATTAGACTTGCGAAGTTAGAAGCAGAACGACGAACAAGTATTTTAAAGAGACAGGCAAATTACTTTAAGGACCGTGACGATGATGATAGTCAGGAACAGGAAATACATGGCATTGCCAGTATTTACTGTGAGAATCCCTATAAAAATGTTGATCGGGTTTGTCACGATAAAACTGAAAATAACTTAATTGGCAAACAGAGATATGTAGAGCGTACAGCCAAACAGAATTATATAGATGGCATTACCAGCTTTTACTGTGAGGATCCCTATGAACAATTTAATGAGTTTGATATTAATGAATCTGAACTTGATAAATTAAAAATAGAAGAGGCAGATAAACAGAAACAAAATGAACTTGATAAGTTAAAAATAGAGGCAGATAAACAGAAACAAATTGAACTTGTAAAGTTAAAAATAGAGGCAGATAAAAAGAGACAATTCGAACTGGATAAGTTAAAAATAGAGGCAGATACACAGAGACAATTTGAACTTGATAAGTTAAAAATAGAGGCAGAAAAACAGATACAAATTGAACTTGATAAGTTAAAAATAGAGGAAGATAAAAAGAGACAATTTGAACTGGATAAGTTAAAAATCGAGGCAGATAAACAAAGACAGTTTGAACTGGATAAGTTAAAAATAGAAGAGGAAGATAAGCAGAGACAATTCGAACTGGATAAGTTAAAAATAGTTGAGGCCGATAAACAGAGACAATTTGAACTTGATAAGTTAAAAATAGAAGAAGATAAGCAGAGACAATTCGAACTGGATAAGTTAAAAATAGTTGAGGCCGATAAACAGAGACAATTTGAACTGGATAAGTTTAAAATAGAAGCGGATAAACAGATACAATTCGACCTTGAGACATTGAGAATAAAGTTAGATAAAGAAACTAGATTGGTGGAAGCAGGTGATACACAATTTTACCATGTACAAGTGAATCTTGATAATGTACCAGATATCATTTTTGATGAACAAGATGATGCTTATGATGTAAAGTTTAGTAATGAAAATATTATTTTTGATGGCGTACACGCTACCATCTTTGGTGGCGCACAAGATGATTTACAAACTTTAGGTTTTGTTGATGTGCAACTGGGATATGAGAATTTTTTACTGGAGAGAGATTTTAATTATGTACAAGAGGTAGACTTTGATTTGGGTTTTGTGAGGGATGAAAATTTGGGTTTTCTTCATGAGAATTTTGTGGAAGAGGAAAATTTGAGTTTAGTGGATGAGGAAAATGTGTGTTTTGATTTTGAAGGTGTTAGAACCTGGACAAGCCACGGTTGTCACGATGTAGAGGCCGTGAACTTGTCAGGGGCCGTCTTACGAAGGGGACGTAATGTCAACAAAGTGGAAGTCATTGGGGACGACTTCACGTGGACCTACGAGGGTCGTAGTCCACGAGCTGAATTTAGTAGTGGTGTGGAGGTCAATGGTTGCTCAAGGCTTGAGAACCGTGTTTGTGTTGGGTCTGGTTTGGACTCGGGCGGTCTTGGTGAGAACAGAGGGGTTGGCTTTTATGGAGTCTCCGTGGTGGAGATGAGTGTTTTCACTAACGTGGGGTTAGGTGAGAGCAGTTTTGGTTTGTTTAAGAAGTGTCATGATTTGTTTTGTAATGTATTATTATGTTATGCATATGACAAAGTACTTTTTGGAGTTGTTTTGGTGTTAAGCCTTGGAAAAGTATTGTTATTTGAGCAGGAAATGTTTAGATGGGGGAAAGATGTACACGTCTTGTGGAAAGCGACTGACAAGAGAGATATACCGCCCTCTTAAAATCAACTGGACAGTTGACGGCTGTCTTAATGACTCTACGGATGGTGACATTTTTTTTTCTCTTCAGCAGTCAGGATATTGTTTTCCCTGTTTCATTAATTAATTTTTGAATGTGTCATGATTTGACTATTACTATAATCGCTTGGACTTGTTGATAATATCGATGGTGGTTATGTAAATTTACTGTATGATGTTTTGCCAAGGTTATATAGTTTTACATTAACTAATAATTTCATACACTGACTTTAAATTTTGTTTGGAAGATTCTACTCGTGGAGTAGAATCTAAGCGGAAGAGGGGGGATATGTCAAGGGTATGAAATCAATGTAGTTATGTTTGTAAGTAAATCATGTTGAGTTAGAGAGTATAGGTGTAGCGTTGTATATTGTGCGTGAATGTTGTGACGTATTTGGGTAGGGGAAGTGACGCATTAGTTTAGTGTAGTGTAGGGAGTGGAATGTAGATGGCGTTTGGACAAAAGGATGTTGAATAGCGATGTTGTAGAACCTTAGGAAGGAGAGATGTGTGCCTTGCGTTTCCTGATAATTAAAGTTATAGCTATGAAAAGGACTTGAGTTGTTACTAATGACTGAATAAGTTGAAGAACTTGATTGAATGATCCAATCCTGAGGACATTGAAGTTGACACCGTGCGAGAGACGACAGACTACTACCGCAGTGGCCGTGCGAGACGGCAGACTACTAGCGCAATGACCATGCAAGACGGCAGACTACTACTGCAGTGACAGTGCGAGACGGCAGACTACTACTGAAGTGACCGTGCGAGAGACGGCAGACTACTACCGCAGTGACCGTGCGAGACGTCAGACTACTACTGCAGTGACCATGCGAGAGACGACAGACTACTACCGCAGTGGCCGTGCGAGACAGCAGACTACTACTGCAGTGGCCATGCGAGACGACAGACTACTACTGCAGTGGCAGTGCGAGACGGCAGACTACTACTGCAGTGACAGTGCGAGACGGCAGACTACTACCGCAGTGACCGTGCGAGACGGCAGACTACTATAGCAGTGACCGTGCGAGACGGCAGACTACTACCACAGTGACCGTGCTAGACGGCAGACTAGTACCGCTGTAACCGTGCGTGCGAGACGGCAGACTACTACCGCAATGACCGTGCGAGACGGCAGACTACTACCGCGGTGACCGTGCGAGACAGCAGACTACTACCGCAGTGACTGTGCGAGACGTCAGACTACTACCGCAGTGACCGTGCGAGACGGCAGACTACTACCACAGTGACCGTGCTAGACGGCAGACTAGTACCGCTGTGGCTGTGCGAGACGGCAGACTACTACCGCAGTTGCTGTGCGAGACGGCAGACTACTACCGCAGTGACCGTGCGAGAGACGACAGACTACTACTGCAGTGGCCGTGCGAGACGACAGACTACTACCGCAGTGACCGTGCGAGAGACAGCAGACTACTACTGTAGTGACCGTGCGAGAGACGACAGACTACTACCGCAATGGCAGCGCGAGGCTGCAGACTACTACCGCAGTGACCGTGCGAGACGGCAGACTACTACTGCAGTGACCGTGCGAGAGACGACAGACTACTACTGCAGTGGCCGTGCGAGACGGCAGACTACTACTGCAGTCGTCGTCGTTCCTCCAATGGTGACCAACTCAGTTTTTCCATCATGCTGCCAACAATTCAGGTGTTTCTGTAGTGGTTAATGACAAAGCGTGCTGCCGGTCGCTGGACCACCTCCAACTTGTCTGTTTGCTATGGAAATACATTTATTTGTCTGTCATAAGAACGAGTCAAAATTGATATTGATTTAAGCCAAGAAAACTAGGTGCCCCGACCGTAATCAATAAAAACCAATGTCTTTTCGTGCTTTCTCAATTTTATGAGATTGTAAAAAAAGCATTATCTTTGCGTTACTGGGTATATTATATTTCTATTTAACATTCAGTTTTAGAATGGGCGTGAACGATTGAAAAATAAAATGCGTCTCAACTGTTGCCAGCAAGTACACAAAAGCTTTACAGAGATCAAATTAAATTTGGGGGTTGGGGGTGGATGGGTTGGTTGCGGGTATTTTTCTAACTATTGATTTTCTTTGTTAAAGTTATATCGATGGTAATTTTAGATTTACACAAGTTATTGTAGATAACAAGGGTGGACGTGGCAAGACTTTTATGCTGACCAATGTCAATCTTTTGAAGCTGAGACCGTTACACATTCTAGTTTCTGAAAATCTTCTCATTTTATTTATTTTTATGTCAACTTTTTTATCTATTTTACAACGTTTTGTTTGAAACACACTCAAATTTGCGTTCTCTTAGAACTTTCTTTGCTCTAACAAAGACAAAACGTAACATTGATGTAATATACACTAATAAAATTCAGTTTTTCATTTTGTATCACCATTACACTTACATTCATGTATAACAAAAGACAACTTCAAACTCACCAACTTTTTTATCTATTTTACAACGTTTTGTTTTAAACGCACTCAAATTTGCGTTCTCTTAGAACTTTCTTTGCTCTAACAAAGACAAAACGTAACATTGATGTAATATACACTAATAAAATTCAGTTTTTCATTTTGTATCACCATTACACTTACATTCATGTATAACAAAAGACAACTTCAAACTCACAATGTCACAAGAATATCATTTTTTTAAAAATATTATTTCGTGAAGTGATTTTTTAAAATCAATTATTAAAACCAAAAGAAAATAAAGGAATTATTATAAGTGAAAGTGTGTCCAAATCGGAGCCCAGCGGTTCTAAAATTCGTTTGGCAAATTATATTTTACTGTTATATTGTCCGACTATGCGATGTGAAGCCAATATACACCATCTCATTAGTGCTAGGTCGCATTATGTCTGTATGAGTGCAAATGAATGAGTGGTCACGAACATTTCTTGTACCCGGGATACTCTATATTATCTTATGTGTTCTGCAGAAGATGTTGTGTTAACTACTTATTGCATGGGGGCTTTTTGTCCCCTGAGCGTTATTAAGGAAATCTTTTGAAAGTTGACTGACCTCTTCACTGATTGTTACGCCTTTGTGTAGTATAATGCCAAGTAAGAGTAGATTTTTAAACAACTTGTCTTCCCTGACCTTTCATTTGCCATTCTAGCATCTGAGTTTGCCCAATGTTTCCTCACTTCAGTAACAATGTCTCACTCACTGAAGGCATCAGTTAGCCTGAGGCTGAAAAGTGTTGGTGCCAGGACTCAGACTTGTTAACACTGTTAGTCACAGACATCACACCGTTAGTCACAGACGTCACACAGTTAGTCACAGACTTCACACCGTTAGTCACAGACGTCACACTGTTAGTCACAGACGTTACACCAATAGTCACAGACGTCACACCGTTAGTCACAGACGTCACAACGTTAGTCACAGACTCACACCGTTAGTCACAGACATCACACCGTTAGTCACATACGTCACACCGTTAGTCACAGACGTCACACCGTTAGTCACAGATGTCACACCGTTAGTCACAGACGTAACAGGTTGTAGAACTCTGTCATCTATACCTCACCGCTTCGAGTCTGCGGTAAAAGAGATGCAGACGTAGTCGCTACAGGAAATGGTTGGAAATTCTCTTAATTTTTCAAAACCCTGTCCAGAATTCCCTCAAGGCATTGCTGCACCGTGTGAATGAAACTTTGTTTTTAGGCATCAACATTTTGCCATCATCTTCCACACACTTTCTCTACTGACAGTGGTGATCACTTTGTCAGATGTACATTGGTGGTGGCTAGGTAAACATCTGGTTCCAGGCAATATTCTCGTAGATGTGTGGACACAAAATCTTATCAGGAGCACAACTTTGTTATTGTAAAAACTGAATCTATATATATAAAAATGAATGTATGTATGTATGTATGTTTGTCTCGTATGCGCTCCCACACCATTCATGCGATTGCAACAAAACTTTGGTGAGTTGTTGGCCACCTACCTGGGCATTTAACTGCAACATTAAAAAACTTTTCAATTATTTCGTTTTCGGCCGTTGGCCCTTCATTCGTTTTTTTTCTTATACGAGCTTTGTAAAAAATATTTCCGTCTGCGCTCCTACGCCATTCGTCTGAATGCGCTAAATCTTGGGTAAAATGTTACAAGGACGCCCACAAAGGTTTGGAAATAATTATAAACGTTTTAAAATATTCCGTTTTGAGCCAGGGGCCCCGTGTTCATTTTTTCTTATATGAGCTATATAAATATAGTTTAAAACCGTATGCGCTCCTACACCATTCATGCGATTGCGACAAAACATTGGAGAGTTGTATTCTACAAGCTCGCGCATTTTACTGGGTCATTATAACACTTTTAAAATATTTTATTTTGGCCGTTGGCCCCAAAATCGTTTTTTTTTCTAATATGAGCTTTGTAAACAATAGATTTCGTCTGCGCTCCTACACCATTTATTCGAATACGCTAAAACTTTGACGAGATGTTGCGAGCATGCCCACAAAGGTTTCTAAATTATTACAACCGTTTTAAAATATTCCGTTTTGAGCCAGGGGCCCCATGTTCGTTTTTTCTTATATGAGCTATAAAAATATAGTTTCAAACCGAATGCGCTCCTACACCATTCATGCGATTGCGACAAAACATTGGAGAGTTGTATTCCAAAAGCTCGCGCATTTTACTGAGTCATTATAACACTTTTAAAATATTTTGTTTTGGCCGTTGGCCCCAAAATCGTTTTTTTTCTTATATGAGCTTTGTAAACTATAGGTTTCGTCTGCGCTCCTACACCATTTATTCGAATACGCTAAAACTTTGACGAGATGTTGCGATCATGCCCACAAAGGTTTATAAATTATTACAACCATTTTAAAATATTCCGTTTTGAGCCAGGGGCCCCATGTTCGTTTTTTCTTATAGGAGCTATATAAATATAATTTCAAACCGTATGCGCTCCTACACCATTCATGTGATTGCAACAAAACTTTTTTGAAAGGTTGTCCATAAAGTCGCGCATGTTAATGGGTAATTACAATACTTTTAAAATATTCCGTTTTTAGCTGTTGGCCCCAAATTCTTTTTTTTTCTTATATGAGCTTTGTACAAAATAATTTCGGTATGCGCTCCTATACCATTCTTCTGAATGCGATAAAACTTTAGTTAGATGTTTTTCCCACGCCCGCAAAGCTTTTCCAATTATTACAACCTATAAAATATTCTGTTTTGAGCCAGGGGCCCCATGTTCTATTTTTCCAATAATAGCTATAAAAATATAATTTCAAACCGTATGCGCTCCTACGCCATTCATGCGATTGCAATAAAACTTTGTTGAAATGTTGTCCATGAGGTCGCCCATGTTAATGAGTAATTACAATACTTTTAAAATATTCCGTTTTCAGCCGTTGTTCCCAAATTCTTTTTTTTTCTTATATGAGCTTTGTACAAAATAATTTCTGTATGCGCTCCTATATCATTTATCTGAATGCGATAAAACTTTAGTAAAATGTTTACCCAAGTCCGCAAAGCTTTTCAAATTATTACAACCGTTTAAAATATTCTTTTTTGAGCCAGGGGCCCTATGTTCTATTTTTCCTATATGAGCTATACAAATACAATTTCAAACAGAGCTAATGTGTGGATGGATAGATTTTTAATAAAATACAAATAGCGACATTAAATTGTGTGTGTCACATAGTAATTAGGTTTCTGAAGTAGTTACAACACTTTTAAAATAATCCGTTTTTGGCCGTTGGCCCCAAAATCGTTATTTTTCTTATATGAGCTTTGTAAAAAATAATATCCGTATGCACTCCTATACCATTTATCTGAATGCGATACAACTTCAGTAATATGTTTCTATTTTTTTAATTTTGTGATATAATAAGTAGGTTTCTGAAGTAATACAACAATTCTACAATATTCCGTTTGTGGCCGGGGGCCTTAATTCGTTTTCCACCATTTATTATCTATATAATTATCGTATGCATTCCTATACCATTCATCCGATTGCGATAAAAACTTTGGTGAATTGATATGCGCGCTCCCGAAAATGTTTCTAAATTAGAACAACATTTTACAATATTTCGCATGGGCCGATGTCCTTAAATTCGTTTTGTTTTCTTTAACAAACTTTATAAAAATAATTTCAAACGGAGCTATCAACTCAACCGCCCTTGAACAAATGCCAACAGACATCAATTTGTAGCAAGAGCAGAGAAAACACGTTTTTGCATGTTTAGTGTAGAGAGTATTTTTGTTGTTTTTATTAATAAGCTTGAATTTTGTGACGTATTTTAGAATCGGATATAGCTTTGTAAATCTGTTGTGATTTTGAATAGCAATGATGTAGTAATACATATATTATATATAAGAATGATCTATGCTGACCGTAACTCACAAAGAACCGATACGATTTAAATACGTTCCCATTTTTTAAAACAATCATAATTTTCTTCTATTATTTTAAGGAACTCGAATTAATGGTAATGCGAAAAATATATTGTATATTCGCTTTAATTTTAATAAAATTTTAAGTATTAATAATATAAATTACAAATAAATCTGGAGTAACAACTAACAACTATTTTAAACATTTTATATGTGGTTGAAAGTTATGAAAATTAATAAAACAAATTATAATCAAAGAATTACACTGTAATCACATTTATCGGGGAAACCAAAACATCTGTTGATTGTAGTGCATTTTTTAAGTACGTTCCAAATATTGCGTACTAAAAGTAAAATTAATTTGTTCTAAATAATAACGCAAATGACGTCAGAACTCAAATTGTCTATTTATTCAATGCAAAAATTTATCTGATTTAATAACCGCGCCTAATAAAATTGATAATGTATTTCCCCGTTCCTAAAAGTAAAATTAATAAATATAATAGATTGCTTTTTAAATTGCTACAATTTAAAAAATGAAATACAATTTTTTATTTTTATTTTTAACGTTTAATAAATTTTTACTTTTATTCTTTCCAAAAATATACATTTATGAAATTTATAAATTAGTAAAATAAATATAAAAAAAAACCCTAACCTTTAAATATACTTTTAATAGGAAAATGCCGTTTAATGCAATCAGTGCAGCGAAACTACATATCCAAATAGCATCCACTAATGCACTTATCACTCATTTAAATAAGAATAAAGCATTTGAAATGCAAAAAAATTGTTTTTGCGTAAGTAAGTGGATTACAATCCCCTGGATGATTTTATTAATTTCTTTAAAACTCTGTTTGGGGGAGGGGAAAGTTGACAAAATGAATTTGACAAATAATTTGCCTTCTTAGGTACATATATATGGGGGTTAGGAAATAGAGTGTGTACAATTTTATATCTTTGAATCCAATGATATTACTGTTGTGAAAAATAGATGATATATTCTCATTTTACGAATTAAGAAAATAAATGACGTTAACACAACGTAAGTACATTTACAAAAGTATATCCATGAATATCAAAACCCATTCATTTTACAAAGAATTACCAGTTTTGGACCGGGGCCATATAGTAGTTTTTCTTTCTAATATGAGCTATTTAAATATAATGTCCGTATGAATTCCTATACTATTCATCTGAATGCGATAAACTTTCAGTGAGTTGTTGTGTGCAGGCCCGCATTAGGTTTCTAAAGAAGTGCAAATATTTTACAATATTCCGCTTTGGGCCGGGGGCCTTAAATTCTTTTTTTTTTCTTATATGAGCTATGTAAATATAACGTCAAGCAGAGCTATTGCATAAGTGGGTGGAATTACTGTGACATTTCATTTTGTATATGTGACTTAATAAATAGGTTTCTGATTTAGTACAAATATTTCACAATATTACTTTTGGGGCCGGGGGCCCTAAATTGGTTTATATGTAATAAATGAGCCATATAAATATAATTTCAAACATAGCTTTTTGCAGGGGGGGATCAATCGCTATATGTTTTGGGACTAAATTTGGAAAATCCATGCTTCCCACACGGACAGCTGCGTGTGGTCTGCTGACACTTCTTAAAACCTTCTATTTAATTCGAATACGCACCAGACGGTTAAAAAAAGGTGTTTATTAGAAGAACTTACAAAAAAATTATTAAAACACAGACACTTTATTTCGATGAGTGGCATTGCAACGCATGCCGGGTACTCGCTAGTTATACATAATATTATTCATCCATTGATATGATTAGCTGATTTAATCAAAACATTTCATTATCCAACTATAAATAAGGTTGACTGATTTAATTAACACATTTCATTAATCCTCAATAAATATGGTTGACTGATTTAATCAACACATTGCTGATATCAAGTCATGAATGACACTCAGCAAGTTGATACTTAATGATGACAAAACGGAAGCACTTCTTATTCACGATCACAAATCATCCTCTACCTCAGCTCTCCCAACCTCATTTCAAGTAGGTAACTCAGACATACAGTTTACATCCTCCACTAGTAATCTTGGTCATTTTCTGTCTGACAAAATGTCTCTCGATAATCATATATCCCACATTTGTCGCTTTACATACACGGCTATCCGTCAGATCAGCTCAATCCGCCACTACCTCACAGTTAGTGCAACAAAAACCCTGGTCTATGCTTTTGTTCTCTCTCATCTTGACTATTGTAAATCTCCTCTGTCAGGTTCACCAAAATACTTCTTAGAAAAACTATAAAAGGTTCAAAACTCAGCTGCTAGGCTAGTTTTAAAGTCAAAAAAAGGTGATCACGTCACACCACGACTTCATTCACTTCATTGGCTCCCTGTATAAGCACGGATTGAATATAAACTCTCTGTACTCTGCCACAACTTTTTCTCGCATTCCTGCCCTTCGTATCTAACCGAACTTCTCTCTGTCTATTCACTCCTTCGACAGCTTCGCTTCTCCGCAGACGGGCGTATTCTTTCTGTTCCCAAGACTCACACAAAAACAAAAGGTGAAAGATCTTTCTCTTTCTGTGCCCCCAAACAAGGGAATTCTCTTCCACTACACATCCGCAATATATCAACCATCACAGCCTTCAAAACTGCACTCAAAACACATCTCTTTAAACTCTACTACCCCGACTGATTCCCACATCTGACCGATAAACCATGCTGCTGGCCGCCGTCCATGGCTTGTGATGTAAAAGTTCTGGTGTGGATGAAGTGAATATGCATTAGTTTTTCTTTTGTCTTTATACAGCTGTTCTTTATTACATAAATGTATTTTATTTTAGTGCCACGATTATGTTGCTTTGATAATATCTTTATGTACAGCGCAGGGAGCCCAGCCCTAGTCAGGGGTACCGCGCTATATAAGACAACTAATAATAATAATTATAATTATCCATCTATAAATATGGTTGACTGATTTAAACACCACATTTCATTCCAATTCTGAGGATTTCAAATCTTTTCAAAGACATCAAATAATTTTCTCCCCTGCCACATTTATTTCCCTTAATTTGAGAATCTCTTGATTATTAAGTGTATATAAGACCTAGTATTTTCATGATGTCATACAAACAGGAGAGGAGTGCCAAAGCAGGAGCAGTAAATCATCATCTACATCAGAAGACAATGTTGAAAGTCGTGATTCTCCTGATATGCTGTGTCATGTCATGCGGTGAGTCTGTTTATTCATATATAACGTTGTGATGCTTCACATTTCGTCTTGATATGTTCAAATATATGACTTTAAAAGTTAAGACAATAGCAACACCATCAATTGTCTTTCTTTATTTTCAAGGTTAGTTATTAAAAAAAAATGCAATGCTCCGTTGACTTACGGAATTCAATGATATATTCATACTGACTCAAGGTAAGAGCCCACCTGGCTAAATGATTTGCCGCCAGTGCAGGTGTTCCTTTTCCTGTACAAATATGCTTATCAATGCTTGATGGTCAGTAACCATAACAAACATTCTATCATACAGATAATGATGGAACTTTGATAGTGCAAAAATAATTGACATTGCTTCCATCTGAGTCTTTTTATAATTCCGTTGTGCCTTTGTGAGAGCTTTTGAAATGTTAGCACCAGGGCGTTTACTGCCATCAGGCTATCTGTGGAAAAGAACAATTATTCCTATGCCAACGTTAGAGACGTCACAGAATATGCCTATGTCTGGTGTTGGATCATAGTGAGCTAGAAATGTATCAGAAGAAAGCAATTGCTAAAAGCTTCTTCTTGTTCGGTTTTCCAGTTCCATGATACTTTCTTTTTAGGTAAATAATACAATGACTCAAGTACCGTTGAAAGGTCTGCTAAGAACTTGTTGTAAAACTGCACTTCACTAAGTAATGACTGTAGACTGGAATGATCTGTGGGTGATGGCATGGATATAACTGCATTTACGTTTGCTCGTTTTGATACGCCATTGCTTGATAATTTATGCCCTAAATATTCAATTGTTTGCTTGGCAAAAAATCATTTTTCCATCTTGGACTTAAATCCATTTTCATTATATCTGTTGAGAAGGTTGTTTACATGTACTTCCTCCTACTTTCCGCTCACTAGAATGCCATCCATGTACACCGCTCACTTGAATTTCATCCATATGCACTGCTCACTTGAATGCCATCCATGTACACTGGTCACTAGAATGCTATCCATGTACACTGCTCACCAGAATACGATCCATGTACACTGCTCACTACAATGCCATCCATGTACATGTCTCACTAGAATGCCATCCATGTACATTGTCACTAGAATGCAATCCATGTACACTGCTCAATAGAATGCCATCCATGTACACTGGTCACTAGAATACCATCCATGTACACTGCTCACTAGAAAGTCATCCATGTACACTGCTCACTTGAATGTCAACCATGTACACTAGTCATTAGGATGCTATCCATGTACACTGGTCACTAGAATGCCATCCATGTACACTGGTCACTCGAATATCACATTAGGAAATGGCGTCAGCGGGCCGTCGAGCTTACGCTCCTTATGCCCTCCCCGGCGCCCACCCGCACCTGCAGGCCGCCTCGGCGGCAGGCCGTGCGGAAGGGCGCTAGAGACCTCCCCGGGCGTGGAGCGTCCCCGCCCGCAACCGCTCGATCGGGTTCGCCGACGGAGACCCCCCCCCGCCCGGAGACATCTGGTCGACCAAAGACGCTGTGTTTCAAGCGTCCGTAGTCCACTCTCCCAGGGGCCGGGACGGTAAATTAACGTCCTAATATCTCCCCCCACCCGTCCCGGGGAAGCATCGGACGCCCTCTAAGAGGGATTCTACAGTGGGTTTCCACCTCGCGACTAGTTCGCGAAATAGCTGGGACGAAACGGTTGCCTAGGAGCAGCTTTCTCAGGGCTGCATATTTAGAATCACCGGCTATAGGCTTCCACCACAGCCTATAGCCTCATATCACTTAACGGCAACTTGTAATCATGATCCCTACCCTGTGTTTGCCTTTTCTTCCCCCTGTGAAGCATCACAGGTGGCAGCCCTGTAGGAGCTGTTTATTCCAGCAACTACCATGCATGGCCGTGTCTGCCACGCGGGACACGCAATGGTTGTAATGTGCCCCGGGTTGACGCCGAGGGGGTCGGTGGCCAGCGCTTCCAAATCGGCAAGTCACTACAGACTTGTCAACCGGAATCCCGGGGGGACACTGGTCACTAGATTGCCATCTATGTACACTGCTCAATAATATGCCATCCATGTACACTTCTCACTAGAATGCCATCCATGTACAACGCTCACTTGAATGTAATCCATGTACACTGCTCACTAGAATACCATCCATGTACACTTCTCAGTAGAACGTCATCCATGTACACTGCTCAATAGAATACCCTCCATGTATACTTCTCAATTGAATGTCATCCATGTACATTGCTTACTAGAATGTCATCCATGTACACTGCTCAGTAGAATACCATTAATGTACACTTCTCACTAGAATGTCATCCAAGTACATTGCTTACTTAAATGCCAACAATGTACACTTCTCCCTAGAATGCCATTCATGTACACTGCTCTCTAGAATGCCCTCCATGCTCACTGCTCACTAGAATGCCATCCATGTACACTGCTCACTACAATTCCATCCTTGTACTCTTCTCACTAGAATGCCATCCATGTACACTGCTCACTTGAACGCCATCCATGTACACTGGTCACTAGAATGCCATCCATGTACACTGGTCATAAGAGTGCCATCCATGTACACTGCTCAATAGAATGACATCCATGTACACGTCTCACTAGAATGTCATCCATGTACATGTCTCACTTGAATGTCATCCATGTACACTGCTCACTAGAATACCATCCATGTACACTTCTCACTAGAATGTCATCCATTTGCACTGTTCACTAGAATACCATCCATGTACACTTCTCACTAGAATGTCATCCATGTACATTGCTCAATAGAATACCATCAATGTACACGTCTCACTAGAATGTAATCCATGTACATTGCTTACTAGAATGGCATCCATATACACCGCCTACTAGAATGTCATCCATTTGCACTGCTCATATGAATACCATCCATTTACACTTCTCACTAGAATGTCATCCATGTACATTGCTTACTAGAATGTCATCCATGTATACTGCTCACTAGAATACCATCAATGTACACGTCTCACTAGAATGAAACCCATGTACATTGCTTACTAGAATGTCATCCATATACACCGCTCACTAGAATGCCAACCATGTACACTTCTCACTAGAATGTCATCCATGTACATTGTATACTAGAATGCCATCCATGTACACTGCTCACTAGAATGTCATCCATGTACACAGCTCACTAGAATGTCGTCCTTGTACACTGTTACTTTTGGCAAATCTTGCGTAAGTTTGTCCATGTACACTGCTAGTCCAGGAAAAACTTGCGTAAGTTTGTCCTTGTACACTGTTACTCCAGGCAAATCTTGCGTAAGTTTGTTCATGTACACTGTTACTCCAGGCTAATCTTGTGTAAGTTTGTCCATGTACACTGTTACTCCAGGCTAATCTTGCGTAAGTTTGTCCTTGTACACTGTTACTCCAGGCAAATCTTGCCTATGTTTGTCCATGATTTCTTGGAAATACACTGGTGCTGATGTAATACGAAATGGTAAACGTGCTTGCAGCAGTGAATCTTTATGTGTGCTTAATGTCAATTTTTTTTTTTTTTTTTGAGTTTCTTTTGCCAGGTTCATCTGGTTATAAGCATCAGCTAGGTATATTTGTGAGAAATAATGTCTCATAAGATCCTCCGGTAATGGCATTGGGTACCTGGGTGTTTCTAACTGTGGATTGACTGTTTTCGCATAGGCACCACAGACCATTATTTGTGATTTTTTTCATGATATAGTCTTCTTTCTTACTGACATTACGGGAGTACTGCATTGACTGAACAGTACTGGTTTTCATAAAAGTCAAATATCTAGCGTAATAGTCAGTGAGGTTTCTTGATTATTATTGAAACTTGCGAATTTCGCCTCAACGAACGTTTTCAAGTGAGATACAAAAGGCAATTGAACAAAACTACATACGGGCATACCCATTCAAAATAGTACTTCACCTTGCAACCCTACACAACACAAGCCAATATACATCTAGGAGATAATAGATAGCTGGGAAAAATGGTAGACAACATTACCCCAGCAGGTGTTTGCGAAATAGATGTCTTTTCAAATTGGTTTAGAATGACTCCAGTGTCTGGCTGTTTCTGAGAGCGACAGGAAGGGTATTTCCAATTGTTGGATCAGCAAAGTAAGTCTTAAGGCGAACACGCGGTATGGTGAGTTTGCCACTATGGGATGAGTCGAGTTGTCTAGTGGGTACATAAGGCGTAATAAGCGCTTTGAGATAGGACTGCGCCAGGTCATGCAAGCAGCGGTAGCATTGAGTTGCAATTTTGTACTCTATGCGATTTCGGACCTGCAACCAATGCAGTTCTCTCAGAATTTGCGCTTGCTAAGAACAGTGCGAGCTGCATTATTCTATGCTTTTTAAATTGCATGCAGGAGCGTAAACGGAAGACCCACCATGAGAGCATGGCAGTAGTCTATGCGTGATAGCACGAATGCAGACATCAGCCTCTTTGATGCATTCAACGTTAAGAAAGGTCTCATATGACTAATTCTGCGCAGCTCTAGAAAAATCGCCTTGCAAAGCATGTCAATTTGATCTTCCATTTATTAATATATGATTTCTACGCCAGAGAAATACTTTAGATGTCCTTTTTTAAAATTGTTTTAATTGTTAAATTTTCTCTTTCTTGAAATATGTATTTATTTAGGTTATAAAAATGAATAAGTGCAATATCATCAAAAACATTTACATTTATTTGGATCGATAAAAGAATCTTATCTTATCTATCTTATCTTATCTTAACTGTAATTGTCTTTTAAAAACAAATTACAATAAATAAACATGTAGAGCCATAAAGTGTCTAAATAAAATTTTGCATGTTTCCTTGGTGTAATATTTCACACTTTTGAAGCCATTATTCAAGACGTTTTTAAAACAACTCTAGAAAAAACGCCTTGCAAATCATGTTAATGTGATTTTCCATAGTCAAAGATCTGTATAAGTAGACCCTCGGGTTTTGCACTGTTTGAGCAAACTCAATTTGCACACCTGAGAGAGTAAGGGATGGTGTGTAATTTACAGATTTGAGATTTTGAGTGGTAGCAATGGGGATCAGCTCTGTCTTTTTCATCGTTTAATTTGAGCTTGTTTATGGTCATCCCGTGCTTAACTGACTCCACTGTCTTCTGCGTCATACTAAGAAGCTGAGGGAACTGAAAGGGGATCACGGACTACTAAAGTTGGGTATCATTCATGAACGTGTGATATAGCATGTCAAACTGCTTGATCACTGCACCCAAGGGCTGAACGTACATAGTGAAAAGCACCGGGCATAGAACATTTTTGCTTCTAATCAGATAGAGAGACAGTCATTGTGAAGTTGAATATAATAGTATCGGAAAGCCATCCCTTGCTTTGAAGAAAAATATCACTTTATTATCTGACATGTATGTGTAACTATACTCAACCATAAAGGCCTCCATCCATAAAAGCTACATCGTATAGACGTTATATATATTTATTGGTTAATGTTTCAAACAACATACTGCAAGCGCGGTGATAAAACCTACAGCTGTTGGATGCAGATTTGTGGCCATTTTGAAATTTTACTGCGGTTTACAAATTGTTTATTGGACAAAATTTACCCACGCCTTGACAGGATGGTCAGCTAAAAAAGGAAGGGAAAGAAATCTTACTCGACAAATGGTCGTGAACTATATCGTTTAAACAAGTGACAAGTTGCTGAAAATGTTTAAACACATCATATCCTTGTGTTTGGCTGCCATATTTTGTGGTGAGTGTAAACTAAGCCACGTTGTCTAGAGGGTAGCTCCCCTTCGCTATAGCTACAGACAAGTTTAAGAGTAAAAAAAACTCCTGTCCTCTGCAGGAGCTGTTGTGTTCTAATTCTTCTAGCTCCTAAAGAGCCGATGTGTTGTAATTCTGCTAGCTCATAAAGAGCCGATGTGTTGAATGAAAAAAAAACAAAAAGCAGTGGAAAAGTTCATCAAAATATATTTAATTGTTTTTGATGCATATGTGTTGAAAATTACCAGAAACCACAAAATATGTATATCCACATTAAAAATTCACTTCTACTCCAAAAAAAAAAAAACGAAAAAAACCACCCTTTATTCGACTCGACTCGTCAATGTCTCGCTCAACACTCAGATCCCCTAATTTTTCACCCACTCCTCCTCACGTGGTTTTCTTTCCCGACACACCAAGACGGTCATACATGACATATCAAGACTGTAATACACGACACACCAAGACGGTCATACACGACACACCAAGACGGTCATACATGACACACCAAGACGGTCATACATAACACACCAAGACAGTCATACATGACACACCAAGACAGTCAAACACGACACACCAAGACGGTCATACATGACACGCCAAGACAGTCAAACACGACACACAAAGACGGTCATACACGACTGAGAAAAGTCGTGGGGTTTACATGAAATCCCACGAGCGCTCTCTTTACTTCATCAAAACATACAAAGAAAAAATAGTCACACGATTTGACCGTGACAGTGAGCTAATATGTTTAAACACATCCTAGCTTTTTCTTTTCCTGCCATATTTTGTGGTTAGTGTAGATGTTTAAACACTTCCTAGCCTTGCCTTTGCTGCTATATTTTGTGGTGAGTTAATCTGTTTAAACACATCCTAGCCTTGTTTTTGCTGCTATATTTTGTGGTGAATTAATCTGTTTAAACACATCCTAGCCTTGTTTTTGCTGCTATATTTTGTGGTGAGTTAATCTGTTTAAACACATCCTAGCCTTGTTTTTTGCTGCCTCATTTTGTGGTGAGTTAATCTGTTTAAACACATCCTAGCCTTGTTTTTTGATGCCTCATTTTGTGGCTAGTTTAATATTTTTTATTATTTCGCAGAGATTGCATGTTGATAGTCTTAATTCGTTTTGAAGACTATGATAGACCAAGCAAAGAACGTTTACATACAAATATGTTTTAGTCAAATACATTTTAGTCAAATATGTTTTAAGTTAAATACGTTTAAGTGATACATGCATTTAGTGAAAAATGTTTGTAGGCAATTATGTCTAGCTAAACGTTGTATAAAATACCAATATATTTAAATATTGAAACTAATTGACGGTTGCGTATCTTGATTAAATGCTACCCACGGGTTTAAATCCTAAAAGAGTGCAGTTTAACAAATCCAAAAAAAATTGTTTATAAAATGTTAGATTGTGTTATAAACTGAAAAAAGTACCACATACAAATATTTTCATAAAATAACAAAGTGGGTATTTCTAAATATTTGAAAATTATTATATTATCTGTTAACTTAAAGCGTTCAAATTTATTAATGGGTTAAATTGTGTTGCATTGGTTTGTGGATATTCAAAGTATCCGAATGTAACAAAGTGGTGCTGAAATATATAATCAGGAATCGACCCATTCTGAATTTGTGTGTTTGTTTCATTTCATAGAATGCAGCCACGTCGTTAATGATAACTGCATAGAGTTGAAAGCATGTTCATTCAATATGTCAGAAACAAGAGATTCAGACTTATGTGCAAGCCTTTCTAATGAGACGATTTACGACCTTTTCTGTCAGTGAGTAAAAAGTTGATTATGAAAAGTCTTTTGGCAGAGAGTGAAGATGCGATTATAAAAATTTTCTGTCATTTATTTAAGACTCGATTATAAAAGTTTTCTCTCAGTTAGTAAATGAAGTTTAAAGAACGTATTTTATTCTGTCGTCATTGATTTAAGAGTCGATTATAAAAGTATTCTCTCAGTTAGTAAATGTAGTTTAAAGAACGTATTTTATTCTGTCATTGATTTAAGAGTCGATTATAAAAGTATTTTCTCAGTTAGTTAATGTAGTTTAAAGAATGTATTTTTAAGTTCGTAAAACGAGACTTTTTACAGTCTGGCATCGAAGTCAAAACAATTGTTGTCCTAAATGTTGCGGTATTCAATCTCAGAGTAAGCTTTTAATACATGTTAGGTCGGTAAAGTGTTTTTTAAATGTTAATGTTATTCGAAATTCATTTTACTTACGTTTAAGAAATTGTCCAGACTATGATGGGAAAACCGTTCAGCATGTAATAAGTTGATGTAAAATGTATATATGTGCCCCAAGGAGGACAAACTTAAAATGATATCTCTTTTATTTATTTTTTATTATAGAACGTACGACAGCCAATCATTTAGTGTAGAATAAACTACGACTATTTATTTATTTTAGTATAAACTACGACCAATCATTTATTGTAGCATAAACTACGACCAATACAGTTTATAATTTATAGTAATCATTCATCATCAGTGGCACTACAGCCAATGTATGGCCCTGGCCTGCTCCACAAATCCTTCCATTCAGACATCACCATCAGTGGCACAACAGCCCATGTAGGGCCCTGGCCTGCTCCACAAATCCTTCCATTCAGACATCACCATCAGTGGCACAACAGCCCATGTAGGGCCCTGGCCTGCTCCACAAATCCTTCCATTCAGACATCATCCTCTGTGGCGCTACAGCCAATGCATGGCCTTGGCCTGCTCCACAAATCCTTCCATTCAGACATCACCATCAGTTGCACTACAGCCCATGTAGGGCCCTGGCCTGCTCCACAAATCCTTCCATTCAGACATCACCAACAGTGGCACAACAGCCCATGTAGGGCCCTGGCCTGCTCCACAAATCCTTCCATTCAGACATCACCATCAGTGGCACAACAGCCCATGTAGGGCCCTGGCCTGCTCCACAAATCCTTCCATTCAGACATCAACATCAGTGGCACAACAGTCCATGTAGGGCCCTGGCCTTCTCCACCACATCCTTTTATTCGGATTGATCCATGGCTTTCCGCCTCCATTTATTGTAAAACAGATAAATCTTTTCTTCTTTACAGACAATTCGAGACATTCAAAACATGTTTTAACGACAGCAAGTCCCGGTGTGGCAATAATAATGTAAAAGTGCGCAAAGAGGGGTGGTTTGAAGCAGCCCATAACATCTGTACATCTGCAGGAAGAGTGGGTAGGTTTGATACATTACTTTTTTGACCAATTTCTTTGTTATTGATGTCCTTTGCCTTATTCTTTAATGAAAGATATATATAAGAAAGAGCAATGCTGGCCGTAAAGTCAAAGAGCCGAAAATATTTAGATACGTTCGGATTCTTTAATACAATTAAAGTTATTTTCTATAATTTTATGTAAATGGAATAACTTTAAATGCGCAAAAATATTATTTATCCAGTTTTAATTTAGCTAGGGTTTAAGTATTATTATAAATTTGAAATACTTTTAAAGTAACACGATGGAACTATATTTTAAGTATTTTTATACAAATTGAAAAGTTATGAAAAAATATAATAATAATAAAATTATGATCTAAGAATTGCATCGTAATAAAATTTATCGGGAGAACCAAAACATTTGTTATTTTTAGTGCGTCGTTAATATTGCGAAATGTAAAAATGAATTTGATTTAAATAAATACGTAAATGCTATCATAGCGTGAATTGCTTACTTTATCCACAGTTCTAAGTTTCTTTGATTTAATAAAAGTGCGTAAAAAAACTGATTATGTATTTTCCAACTTCTTAAAAGTAAAATTAATAAATATAATTGATTGATTTTAAATTGCTTAAATTTGCTAAAATAAAATATAAATTTACCTTTGTCTTTTTAACATTTAAGAAGTTTTACTTTTTATTCCTTCCAAAAATATCCTTTTATGGATAATTTATAAAGCAGTAAAACGTAACCTTTAAATATACCTTTAATAAGAAAATGCTATTTAATTCAATCAGTGCTGCGAAACAACATTTCAAGTTGCATTCACTAATGCACTTGTCACTCATGTAAATAATACGAAATCACATGAATTGAATAAAATATGTTTTTGAGTAAGTAAAAGCGTTACAATCACGTGGATAATTTTTTATTATTTAAAAAAATCTGTTGGGGAGGGGGAGTAAAACGATACTGTCTTGAGCCCAAGACAGAACAAGATACGCTTCAGAATGAAATTGATAAATAATTAACCTTCTCAGGTACCTAAATATCTGTGGTGGGAAATAAGGTTTGTACATTTGTGAGTGGATGAGAAAATCTTTAAATTCAATCATAATACAGTTGTAAAAAATAGATAGATAGACAGACAGACAGACAGACAGACAGACAGACAGACAGACAGATAGATAGATAGATAGATAGATAGATAGATAGATAGATAGATAGATAGATAGATAGATAGATAGATAGATAGATAGATAGATAGATAGATAGATAAATAGATAGATATATAGATATATAGATAGATAGATAGATAGATAGATAGATAGATAGATAGATAGATAGATAGATAGATAGATTAGATAGATAGATAGATAGATAGATAGATAGATAGATAGATAGATAGATAGATAGATAGATAGATAGATAGATAGATAGATAGATAGATAGATAGATAGATAGATAGATAGATAGATAGATAGATAGATAGATAGATAGATAGATAGATAGATAGATAGATTAAAAGATAGATAGATAGATAGATAGATAGATAGATAGATAGATAGATAGATAGATAGATAGATAGATAGATAGATTAAAAGATAGATAGATAGATAGATAGATAGATAGATGATAGATAGATAGATAGATAGATAGATAGATAGATAGATAGATAGATAGATAGATAGATAGATAGATAGATAGATAGATAGATAGATAGATATATAGATAGATAGATAGATAGATAGATGGATGGATTAATTGATGGATAGATTGATAGATAGATAGACAGACGAACAGAAATGGCGGATTGACGGAAAGACAGTCAGACAGACAGAGAGACAGACAGACAGACAGAACGCTTTCTTGAATAGTTGTGCAAAATGTATATTTTATTCGGTAAACTATAAAAAAATTAATATTTAGTATGTATGTCTATTACGCGCTGCAATACCCTTCATCCGATAGGGAAGAAACTGTTGTGGGTTGTTGTACACACTCCCGCAATTGTTTCTGAATTATTACACACATTTTGGGGCTAGCGGCCCTAAATTATTGTTTTCTTACATGAGCTACACAAATATAGTTTCAAACAGAGCAATTTCATGGGTGGATGGAATGGAAACAAATACAAGAGACTCTTCAATTTGTGTGTGACATAATAAGCAGGTTTGTGTATTAGTATAGCAATGTTACAATTTTGCGTTTGGAACAGTGGGACTTATTTTTATTTAATTTTTATGTGAGCTATATAAATATAATTTCAAACAGAGCCACTGCATGGGTGGATCAATCGCTATAAATGTGTGAACTAAATTTTGAAAATCCATAGTTTTCACGTGCACAGCCGTACAGTGGCTGCTCATGCGTCGACACAGCTTCTAATTTTTTTTTATTTACGCACAAGGCGAAACAATAAATATTTTCTAATAAAAAATTACTTTAAAAACGTATTTAAAACACACGCATTTGTTTTTTCTTTGAGTGGCGTTGCAATGCATGCCGGGTTCTCGCTAGTTAAATAATTAGCAATCTATAACAATGCAATGGGCCCTTTAACGAACTATTTTTATCAACTTAAAATCTTGAATATAAAAACTTTTAAAAAATATTATAATTTAGAGACAGAGTAAATTTAAATATTCCAATTCACAGACGCTTTAGCCTTAGCTAATACTGTGTGTGCTACTAATGTCGACAACCTACTGGAAGCTGCGAGGCTCGATGACGCATGCAGACTGATTTTAAGGGATGAGTTCCACCGTAGTTTAAACGCCTCCCTTGCAGCAGGACACGGTGGATCGTTTGATTATTGCCCGTAAGTTTAAACTTTTTAATTTAATATATTGAGATCTTTGTCCCATAAGTTTAGTCTTTTTAAACTAAAATATTCAGTTGTTGTCCCGTTAGTTTAGACTTTTTAATTTAAATTTTACAGATCTTTTGCTTTAACAATCAAATCGTCACGTGATTTATATTCGATCGAATTATTATGAAAGGGAATGCAGAATATCGTGATAATGATACGCATTTTAAATTTAAAGTAACAATGATATCGTTGGTTCCTCGCTCTAACTTATCAATGAAATGACGCGCACAAGATCAGGGAGATCTGAAAAAAAAGACAAAACGAAATAATGAACGTGTCGGCAAAAAGCCTTCTTCAGGGAACAAAAGCGAGTGAACAGCAAAATAAACTAAACTAAAATATAAATATATATGTGTTATGCTGTAAAAAGTTCAAGAAAATATGTGCTGCTAACCTTTGACCCAACCTAATTGCATTCAATTATGTTACCTTTTATTCTGGTTAGAATGTAATGAACATTTTAAGGAAGTAATCTTTAAAGGCAGACAACACCTGTAAACTTCTAAGTCCTCAGGATTTGATCATTCAATCAAGTTCTTCCACTAATTCAATTATTAGTAACAACTCAAGTCCTTTTCATAACTATAACTTTAATTATCAGGAAACGCAAGGCACACATCTCTCCTCCCTAAGGTTCTACAACATAACTATTCAACATCCTTTTGTACAACCGCCATCAACATTCCACTCCTCACACAACTCTAAACTAATGCGTCACTTCCCCTACTAAAATACGTCATAACATTCACGCACAATATACAATGCTACACCTATACTCTCTAACTCAACATGATTTACTTACAAACATAACTACATTGATTTCATACCCTTGACATATCCCCCCTCTTCCGCTTAGATTCTACTCCACGAGTAGAATCTTCCAAACAAAATTTAAAGTCAGTGTATGAAATTATTAGTTAATGTAAAACTATATAACCTTGGCAAAACATCATACAGTAAATTTACATAATCACCATCGATATTATCAACAAGTCCAAGCGATTATAGTAATAGTCAAAACATGACACATTCAAAAATTAACTAATGAAACAGGGAAAACAATATCCTGACTGCTGAAGAGAAAAAAAAATGTCATCATCCGTAGAGTCATTTAGACATCCGTCAACTGTCCAGTTGATTTTAAGAGGGCGGGATATCTCTCTTGTCAGTCGCTTTCCACCAGACGTGTACATCTTTCCCCCATCTAAACATTTCATGCTCAAATAACAATACTTTTCCAAGGCTTAACACCAAAACAACTCCAAAAAGTACTTTGTCATATGCATAACATAATAATACATTACAAAACAAATCATGACACTTCATAAACAAACCAAAACTGCTCTCACCTAACCCCACGTCAGTGAAAACGCTCATCTCCACCACGGAGACTCCATAGAAGCCAGCCCCTCTGTTCTCACCAAGACCGCCCGAGTCCAAACCAGACCCAACACAAACACGGTTCTCAAGCCTTGAGCAACCATTGACCTCTACACCACTACTAAATTCAGCGCGTGGACTACGACCCTCGTAGGTCCACGTGAAGGCGTTCCCCATGACTTCCACTTTGTTGACATTACGTCCCCGTCGTAAGATGGCCCCTGACAAGTTCACGGCCTTTACATCGTGACAACCGTAGCTTGTCCAGGTTCTAACACCTTCAAAATCAAAACACACATTCTCCTCATCCACTAAACTCAAATTTTCCTCTTCCACAAAATTCTCATGAAGAAAACCCAAATCTTCATCCCTCACAAAACCCAAATGATCAACCCGCACAAAATCAAAGTCTACCTCTTGTACATAATTAAAATCTCTCTCCAGTAAAAAAATTCACATCTCCTTGTTGTACATCAACAAAACCTACAGTTTTTACATCATCTTGTGCGCCACCAAAGATGATAGCGTGTACACCATCACAAATAATATTTTCATTACTAAACTTTACATCATAAGCATCATCTTGTTCATCAAAAATGATATCTGGTACATTATCAAGATTCACTTGTACATGGCAAAATTGTGTATCACCTGCTTCCACTAATATTACCTCCTCCCTCGATGCCACGGACGACTCCTCGTCCCTATACTCAGTTATGTTTGCATGAGATTCCTCGGGATAACTGATCTCCTCCACAAACTCTGTAATGTTCCCATCGTTTTCCTTTTCCCTGGCTGACAAAATAACTTTACGCTCCTCAACTTCCACTACTATGTCTGTTAGTTTTCCCCACGTTTTAATCTTTTAATCCCATCTAAACTGATTTTTCTTAATTTCAATTTCTGTCCTGTAATAGCCATCTTCCTCTTCACATTCACAACTGTCACTGTCATAAAACTCTTGTGTTTCTTTACCTGACCGTTCGCTATACCTATTCCCTCTAGTGTACGGATTATCACAGTTAATACTGACAATGCCATCTATTTCTTCCCCTTTATTCTCGTCATCGTCATTATCGTTATAATAATATGCCTGTCTCTTTAAAATAATTTCCCTTCGTTCTGCCTTTATTTCCGCCAGTCTAATTTCTTTAATAAGTTTATATAGTTCGTATTGTCTCTGTTTATCTATACGTTCTTCCTCTCTCTGTCTATCCATACGTTCTTCTTCTCTAGATCTAAGTTCTTCCTCTTTCTCTTCCCGTACCTGTTCCTCATACTTTACTCTTACATATTCCTCTAGCTCCTCTCCCGTATAGCGAAGTAATACACCCACATGCCTGATTTCTTCTAAGGTCCCTTTATCAGTAACATATCCAGCCATAGTATTACCAATTAGGTGTGAACATACAATGAACAATAATCAAGGTTTAAGGACCAATCGCAGTCTGTTTAAACTAGTTCTGGCAAAAAGTTAACATCTACTAGGGTAAAAAATTTAAATATACACACGAAATTTTACTCAAAAAATGTTATAAAGAAATAAAAATACAACTTGCCTGGTTAGTGGAATGTCCTAAAGGAATTAAACTATTTAAAAACAACACACTTGGACTTAATTAAGTGTCAATGGTTCTTAGGTTAAGTGCAGAAGACACCAACACGTCAAAAAAGCATCCTAGATCTAATCTTCACGTCCAACACCACCCTTGTTAAACAATCTACGTGTGTCCCAGGCATATCTGACCATGACGCAGTGGTGGTTGACTTCTACTCAAAAGCTCAAATAACGCGCCAGAAACCCAGGAAATCTTACAAGTTCGGTAAAGCAAACTGGGACAAGATCAAGCTTGATCTCGCCGCCACTGAACAGGCCATCAAGCTTAGATCAAAATGTCCCATCAGCCACATTAAAAAATCCATGTAATCTACCGTGGCTGAACACACGGCTCAAGAAGCTGCTGAAAAGAAAGAAAAGACTATTGAAGAAAGCCCAAACTACCAACAACTGGACCCTATACCGCCAGTTCCAGAAACACTGTCGTAGGGAACTAAGAAGAGGCGAGTGGCAGCACATAAATGGAGTCATTCAAGAAGGCCTTGAAAACAACAACACAAAACCATTCTGGCGCTACATAAAATCCAAGAAGCAAGACAACATTGGCGTAGCCCCCCTACTAGAATACGGGCAACTTGTAAGCGATAGCCAATGCAAAGCTGAAATTCTCCTACGGCAGTTTCAATCTGTCTTCACCAAAATTCCCCCAACAGTACTACCATCCCTAAAACCTTCACCTGGTACAATTGACCCCCTCAACATAACTGAACAAGGAGTAGCCAAACTTCTCAAAAACCTCAAGCCCAATAAAGCACCCGGACCTGACTGTATCCCAAACATTGTCCTAAAGACCCTGGCTGACAACATCGCCCCAACCATCACCCGCATTTTCCAAAAGTCGCTTGACTCCGGCAAACTCCCACTAGACTGGCTTGATGCAAATATCACTAGTGCCTACAAGAAAGGTGACCGTCATAACCCAGCAAACTACCGCCCAATATCCCTGACCTCCGTTCCATGCAAAATTCTGGAACACATCATCTGTCGTCACATCATGAACCACCTTGAACACTACAACATTTTGACCACTCTAAACCATGGTTTCCACTCTGGATACTCCACAGAAACTCAATTAATCATCACCACCAATGACCTCCTTGCCTCCTATGACAAAGGTACCCAGATCGACATGGCAATTCTCGACTTCTCCAAGGCATTCGACACTGTTCCACACAGCCTTCTTCTACACAAACTCCACCACTATGGCATTACCGGCACCCTTCACTCCTGGCTCTCAACATTTCTAACAAAACGGACCATGCAAGTAGTGGTAGATGGCGTCCGATCAGGCAAAGCCACCGTAGACTCAGGAGTTCCTCAAGGCACAGTACTGGGCCCCCTTCTCTTTCTCTGTCACATAAACGACCTCCCTGATACTGTAAAATCTCAAGTGAGGCTGTTTGCAGATGACTGTCTTGTCTACAGAGAGATAATCGACTACGATGACCACAACCAACTTCAAGCAGATTTGGAGTGCCTTATGAATTAGGCAGACAAATGGGGCATGTAATTTAATGAAACCAAATGCTACATAATGAGCATCTCAAAAAAAAAACCATCAAGCTATATGTACACCCTAAATAGGACAATCCTTCAACAAGTAACAAACAATCCATACCTTGGAATTCTCTTCTCAAATAACCTAAAATGGTCACCCCATATAAACAAAATTTCAAAAAAGCCAACTCCACACTAGGTTTTATTAGAAGAAATCTGCGCCACTGCCCAACATCCTGCGAACGATATGCCTATCTTGCACTCGTTCGTCCGATACTAGAATATGGTGTAATCATCTGGGACCCATACCTCAAGCAAGACGTGGACAAATTGGAGCGAATCCAACGTAACGCAATGCGCTTCATAGCACGTGACTATAAAACCACCACGCCTGGCTACGTCACTGGCCTTTTAAACAGATTTGACATCCCCACTCTCAAGGACAGACGAGAAAAGATCCGCCTAACATTCTCATATAAAATGGCCATGGGGCTAATTCCGGCCATCCCAGCAAACAATTATCTCACCCCACAGAAGCCAGGCCGATTAATTAGAGCCAAACAGTCACTTAACACTGACTTAACATCTGACAACCCCATGAGAAATTACACCCGAAACAATAACAAATGCTTCACTGTGCCTCGGAGTAACACAGCGCAACATAAGCAAACATTCTTTCCACGCACCATAATTGCTTGGAACAACCTGGACAATACCGCCGTGAACTCGACAACGATCGAAAGCTTCAAGGCCGCCCTGGCATCTGCTAGGGGCCGTTAGATTGGCAACATCGCTTCCCCAACCGTTGCACATATGCCAGTATATGGATGCAGCAACGTACCGAACCAGAACCAGAACCAGAAGTGTCAATATTTCTTAGGTTAAGTGTCAATGGTTCTCTCACGAACTTCAATGTTACTGGATGTCAATTCACGAGACACAGTCATAGAGTGTGGGTGACCAGGACAGATCACGGGACATCGACAGCTCACTGGACAGGATGTAGCCGAATCGCCGACACTGGACAGTTCGTGGGTAACTCACTAAGAAAGTTCTTGGACTTTACCTCTAGTAAGAAAATGATGTTTTCCAATCTCGGACTAGTAGCCCCCAATGTCAACTTCTATGTCCTCAGGATTGGATCATTCAATCAAGTTCTTCCACTAATTCAATTATTAGTGCAACTCAAGTCCTTTTCATAACTATAACTTTAATTATCAGGAAACACAAGGCACACATCTCTCCTCCCTAAGGTTCTACAACATAACTATTCAACATCCTTTTGTACAACCGCCATCAACATTCCACTCCTCACACACCACTAAACTAATGCGTCACTTCCACTACTAACATACGTCATAACATTCACGCACAATATACAACGCTACACCTATACTCTCTAACTCAACATGATTTACTTACAAACATAACTACATTGATTTCATACCCTTGACAACACCATTGCTTTAAATGCAACCTAGATTAAAAAAACAAAACAAAAAAAAAAACAGTATCTCATGTTAATTTCTAAAATATTGTATAACATCATGGTAACTTCTAAAATATGGTGTTACATCAACGTGTGGACAATTTTATTTACAAAGGAGGTCATATTCTGAAAATGCCAGTCTGTTTCAATATTTGTCTCCTTAAATTTTAATTTTCAGGCATACTTGCGACATGACTTATTTTGTTTCAATTAAACATCGAGAGTTGTAGTCAAAATTTAATATTTAATTTTGTTCTTACTCATTTTTTTTTAAAATGTCAACGTAATTATCAATAGCCTCTTCGAAAGATTCCAAAACTGTATCTTCAATGGGACTACTAGTGCCTGTGGTGAACAGTTTGGATTTTACTATAAACAGAAATATCGGAATGCAGCCCGGCATGTCCACGCACATTACAGATGTACATTTTAATCTAGGCATGCTCGTGAGTACACCAACGCCTGCCTTGTTTTATTCAATCAATATTTGACTGCATATCATCAAACCATTCAAATTGAAAATTTTTATAATCATTATTTGAGTCCCATTGTCCAATCAGAGTTCTTTCCTCCTTTTAGTAAAAATTTACGTATCCTAATTCTTCTTACGTGTATAACTAACTATACACTTTCCAAAATATATATTATAAAAATTAAATTTGTTTTATGAAAAAAAAATATTTACAAATCTTTCCTGAGATTACACTCTGTTTAGACAAAGTCCAATGCTCGGCCCTTGCCTATTCGGCTTACATGAAATGTCTGACCTAAAATGGTCCCGTAGCTATATAATCTACTGTCATATATATTATTAAAATGCTGTACCTTCTTGACAGGCCGATTCGTCAAAGACATCTCCGCATTCTTGTGTGGATACAAAAGTCTGAATCACTAAGCTGCTCATTAGTAACAACAACGGCAAGAATTTAAGACCCATTTTAAAAACAAAAAGACAAAAATGCATTATATGAAAACCAAAGAAATTAGTGATGACTTTTTTTTTAAAGTTCCTTTTTCTTCATTAAGATATATCTGAAATAAATACCTCTAAAACTGTATTCTATGATATCGTGTATTGTATGTGTCATTTGCATTGGGTATTGTGTCTGTCATTTGTGTCACATTTGCAAGACAAGAACATTTTAAATGTTCGCAAGTTAAATAAAAGTTAAATCAAAATATAAGATATATATGAATAGTCTGATGTCCCAGATTTTTCCCAGATGTGTTTCAGACCGGGGTGCAGAGTCAATTGATAGAAGTTTTGATGGGAGTCAAACTCTAACAATTTGTTTTAATGGGAGTGAAACTCTAACAATTAGTTTTGATGGGAGTGAAAACGCTAACAATTTGTTTTGATGGGAGTCAAACTCTAACAATTTGTTTTGATAGGAGTGAAAACGCTAACAATTTGTTTTGATGGGAGTCAAACTCTAACAATTTATTTATTAATTTACCTATTAAATGTCCCCTAAAAAGGACCGTTGCAAGTAAGGATACGAGTGAAGGGAAGTAGCGAAGTGAAGGGTAGCGGAAGAAGGACTAGTAAATGGCGCATTATTATTTTTATTATCAGGGTCGTTTTATATATCGCAGATAGGGCTAGACTCACTGCATGTTGAGATCCACTGTTGCTCGCCGTTTGAGACCCACTGGCTCTCACTCTCTCTATCCCTACCCCACGTGAGATTGTACAATTACAAATAAGAAATGTTAATTAGTTTTTGCCTGTGCTGCGTAAGCGGCAGCGTCCCCAAGGTGACTTGGGGGCGTCCACATGGGGTTTTGCCTCTTCGCGGCGTGGCAGACTAGTAGGGGGGACTTGTCCACCCGAAGCTAAAAAACCACGGCCAAACGCATGACTCCCAACGCAACGGGAGCTGCCACTAACATGATTACTAGTTGCTGTTAATGGATATGAAACTTGGGTGGTCACTAAAACCCATGTTGATGATTTTAGCTATGCGGCCGTGAGAAAGCCGCTCCTAGGCAACCGTTTCGTCCCGCCACTACCAACGTCCCGACCCAAAGACTCCCTGGGCGGTGGGGAGTGGTAACGCAACACCAACCCCGGAGTGGAAGCAAAGCCGTCCTGACCCACAGAGAGTTAACTGCGGACGCTTTAAACGCAGCGTCGTCGGTCGACCGGGCCTCCCCTAGGTCAAGGGGAGGTTCCCGGCGCCCTCCCGCACGGGCTGGAGTCGGGTTAAGTCCTTCAGTTCTCTGGTTTGTGTGGCGGAGCGCCGGGGGGGGGGGCATTAAGAGCTCGCGCTCGACGGCCCACCGACTCCATCTCTTATGCGACATTTTCAATTAGGTTTTGGTTAAAGGTATGATGTCATTCGAATATTTAGCTATGTCTTAACCCAAGGCCTGATCTCTGGCCGGTATGTACGTCCCATTTATGGCATGTCGACCAAGAGGCTTTGCAGCAGACCCCCAGAATGCTACCCTAAGCACAATATCACCATGTAGGGGAACTGCACGTGAGAGACATGGGTCTTGCAAAGAATGTGCATTAGGAAGAGCACAGCAGAATGGTACAACCTTATACAGTACCAAATAACGCTAGAAACAGGTCCGGATATGATTCCATAATGGATACGAGGCAGCGCTTGCCGATGATTTTTTAATGTGCAACCGTTTCGTCCCAGCTGCGATGTGACTTAATCACAAATTAAAAACCATGTGTAGAAACCCTAATAGAGGGCGTGTGTCGCCACCCTGGGACGGGAAGGGGTGTTATGGGAACAGAGCCCATAGAAAGTTCGACTGCATGTGTTGTGAGAGCAGCACCACCAGCTAACCAGGTGTTCCTTCGTTGATGCCACCTCAATTGCGGTAGACTATGCATTGAATATAATTTGAGGGTTCCAATGAAGGTAAATGAGAGGGTACCATTGAATGTAAATGTGGGCGTGGGGATATTTAATTTGGATATTCAATCGTAACCATAATACAATTAGCGTAAAACTGAGCTTCACATAAAAATTCATAATTACAGAAAATTATACATTTAAAAACAACTATTGGTGAAAAGCTTAACCTCACAAACCCAAGTACTATCTACCCCCCGGTTAGCCATGGGCAGCACCCAGCAGCATCTAGTGTTGTTTATCGATTAGAGCGGGATGGGAATGAGTCGGTAGTGTACAGTTTGAAGAGATGGGTTTGGAGGGAATTTTTTAAATGCTGGTATGGTTGTTATTTATATTGGGAATGTGCAATGTGGGAGAATTCCATTGTTTTTAGACACAGAAAGAGAAAGATCATTTTAGTGCGTGTTCTGGGAACGGAAAAAATATGCGAGTCTGCGGAGGAACGAGCCTTTCGAAGTAATGTATAGACAGAAAGAAGTTCAGTAAGATTGGAAGGGCAGAAACAAGAAACAAATAAGCGAAAGTGAACAGACAGCTCGTAATCAATACGTGACTGTATAGGAAGCCAAGGAAGTGAGTGAAGTGGTGGTGTTACGTCGTCATGTTTCTTTGCTTTTAGTACTAACATAGAAGCTGAATTTTGAAATTTCTTCAGTTTTTTAATGATTTTTTTTTTGGTGATCTTTACTGAAGAGCTTTACAATAGTCAAGAGCACAGACTACTGTTTTTGTTGCGCTGAATGTGAGGTGATGGGGGATGGAGCTGATCTGACGGATAGCGGTATATGCAAAGTGACAGAGATGAGAAATTTGATCATTGAGAGGCATGTTGTCAGAAAGAAAGTAACCAAGATTCCTAGTAGAGGAAGTGAACTTGATTTCAGAGCTACCTACTTGAAACGAGTTGGGGAGAGCTGAGTTAAAGGAAGGTTCATGATTTTAAATGAGGAGTGCATCCGTTTTGTCCTCGTTCAATTTCAACTTACTGAGAGTCATCCATGACTTGACATCACCAATGCACTGCACACCTGTAAGGTGTGGAGAGCGGAATTGACAAGAGATTGATGGGTATGCTCGTATAAATGCATGTCCTAATGGTATTAACAAAGAGAGGACTAGCAAAGGGCGAACTACCAAACTAAAGGAACAGCGAAGGGCGGTCTAGCAAACTTAAGGACCAGCGAAGGGCGGAATAGCAAACTTAAGGACTAGCGAAGGGCGGAATAAGAAACTTAAGGACCAGCGAAGTACGGACTATCAAACTTAAGGACAAGCGAAGGGACGAATAGCAAACTTTAGGACTAGTGAAGGGGACTAGCAAACTTAAAGACCAGGGAAGGTGGACTAGCAATTTTTAGGACTAGCTAGGGGTGGGTAGCAAGAAAACTTAAGGACTAGCAAAGGGAGGACTAGCAAACTTAAGGACTAGCAAAAGGCGGAACAGTAAACTTAAGGACTAGCTAAGAGAGGACTAGCAAACTTAAGGCCTAGCTAGGGGGGCTAGCAATCGTAAGGACTAGATAACTTAAATACTAGCTTGGGGTTGCTAGCAAACTTCAGGACTAGCGAACGAGGGACTTGTAAACTTAAGGACTAGCTAAGAGCGGACTGGCAAACTTAAGGACTAGCTAAGAGCAGACTGGCAAACTTAAGGACTGGCTAAGAGCAGACTGGCAAACTTAAGGACTAAAGAAGGGCAGACTACCAAACTTAAGAAGTAGCGAAGACAATGAAAAGCGCAAGTATTAATATTAGTTTTTAAAAAATTAAATAATTAATTAAATATTATGTAGGGATAGAGAGAAGGTCAGTAGGGTTATATTGGGAAGTTGCTAGAGGTGAGCTGTTTGTAAGAATATGTATGTGGTATGGGTATGAAGGGGTTAGCTATTTGTTGGTAGATTTATAGTACGTAAATAGTGAGCTTTAAGTTATTTTTATAATTGAGTTTATTTTAGGAAGTGGGTAAGTTCGTGCTAGTTTCTCTAATAGATATATCGAACGACAGTTGGCACTAGTTGATCTGCTAATCTATTAGAGGACAGTACGTGCTAGCTGTTACATATCAAGTCATGGACGGCATCCAGCAGCATCGTTTATCTGTCAAAGGGAGTAATCAGTAAGGATATTAGAGTTCAAATAGATGTGTTTTAAGTGCAGTTTTGAATTACAGTGATTGTTGTCATATTGCGGATGTATAGTGGAAGAGAATTCCGATTTGTTTTTTGTTTTTTATTGGGGGGGGGGGGGGGGCACAGAAATGGAACGATCGTTCAACCCTATGTTTTTGTGAGAATCTTCGGGACAGAAAGAATACGCCCGTCTGCGAAAGAGCGAAGCTGTCGAAGTGGTGAATAGACAAAGAGAAGTTCGGTTAGATAGGAAGGGCAAAAATTCTAGAAAAAGTTGTGGTAGAGAACAGAAAGTTTATAGTCAATCCATGCGTGTACAGGGAGCCAATGAAGTGAATGAAGTAATGGTGTGAATTGATCACTATGTATATTATTAATGTTGTTTTATTTATGTAACTTGACTTGATGCAATTAGTGTCAAACCGGTATGATACTTTTAGATCATAATGAATGTCTACATTGATAGGAAAATTTGGGGGATGTGTTTAGACAACGCATTTCAATCCATTCATCCAGAAGAGCATCGACAGGTTGGAGACGGTGCAGCGCTTAGCAGTACGCTTTATCCTGAACCGTTACAGGAAAACCTCTGGTGTTGGAAGCATGCTGGAAAAACTGGGCTGGTCACCATTATCTAGGCTCTCGATAATGCACAATATACGAGATCGGCTGCTCCACTGCTCCAGCATTGAACAGAAACTCACCCCTCTCTCGTATAGACAGCAACGAGGCCATGATACGCAGTTCCGGCTCATAACAGCAAGAGCACAGTACAAGAACTGCTCATTTCTGCCAAAGAACACTTGGGGGATGTGTTTAGATTATGTTGAATGTCTAAAGTAACAGGAAAACGAGGTGGATATGTTTTGAAATATTTAATGTCTAACTTGACAGGAAAACTCAGTAGATATTTTTAGATAATGTTGAATGTGTAAATTGACAGGAAAACTATTTGGATATGTTTAGATAGTGTTGAATGTCTGCACTGAAAGGTAAACTTGAATATATCTAGAGCATGCAGAACAATAAGACCCTTATTTCCGATTGTTTTCTTTACACGGCCTTGGGGCACCAACTCAAAAGTTTTCTTTCATAAATTGTATACTCGATTTTAAACAAACCAAACATCTTACTTGTCAAATTAAAAATAAAATGAAAATTTAAGTAAAACCTTAATTCATTGTTTTGGTTCTGTCTCTAGGAGTAAAATGAAGGTTTGGACTAATGTTCCCTTTAAGGTGCGCGGCTGCGCTACCGCGCAGCTACCACACAGATGCCGCGCAGCATTTTGAGCATCCGCGCAGCAAATTTTTATAAAAATACACTCGAACAGATACGCTGCACTCTGCAAAGTAAAACTTTGCACACAACTTTATGATTTTGCACACGAACCAACAAGCCTTAGAGGAAACATTGGTTAGGACTATACCAGCTTATTTAAGGTTACTTATATTTTTTTAACGTTATGAGACGGTAACAATATTTTTTTGCCAATACAAGGCTCTATACTTGTTTTTGCTTTTTGTTATTATTTTTTAACAGGAATCTAATACGGTTAAAGTTTTTTCTTTTTTTTATAATTGGTGCACATCTGTAACATAGAATAGGAATCAATTACCTGTATATTAATTATTGTTTTTTCTTCTCTTAAAGTTCGCACCGAATGCGTACTGAAAACTGTTGTGGACGCATGTTGCACTCTGCATTTACACCAATTCAGACGGAACGGAGACGTGACAGCAGCACTTTACTGTCCGTAAGATAAATTCCTCATTATTTTAAAAAATTGCTTAAAAAAAAACAAAACATAAACGAAAATCCCTCTATAAGAAAACTGGCGGCGTAGGCGACGCCGCCAAGGAATATAAAAATTAATTAATTAAGGGGCGATAATTACGTTTTTTAATAATTTCCCTTGTTGTTATATCGATTGATTTTTATATCGAAAGGTCCCTTTGTAATAATTGTACCATCGTGTTGTTGTGCGATGGTTTTTATAACAATTTTTAATTAACAATGGTTCTCAAAAAAGGCAACGAAAATTGACAACCATTATAAACAACAAAGACGTGGCGTATAGTTTATTTAATATTTTATTATTCACGCAAAAATAAAATACTGTTCATTATTATTATAATTCAAATAATTATCTGTATTACAAAGGTTATGTACATATTTAAATGATTATAATTCAAATTATTATAGGATGAACATTTATTCACATTGGTAATCTTCATTTTGAAAGAACTCGTAGTGGAAAATAATTATCAGTGAGTCTTTTGGTCGGGACGGTAGACTGGGACGAAACGGTTACCTCGGAGCAGCTTTCTCACAGCTGTTCCAGCCTACTTGTCCGCCACGCCACGATGAGGCAAACCCCATATGGGCCCCCCAAGTTTCATCAGAGCCGCTCCGGCTTGCACAGGACGGAGTGCAGCAACTTCACTGTTCGTGTCTATTGAAGACAACTTTACACGCGTTTGGTACTTATTGTCATTTTTATATTGCGCACTATTGACCTCATTGCGACATCAGCTTCTTAGATGTATTGTGACTTGAAAAGTGGCTCTGTTAAGCTGGTCATCGTGAACATAGCTTCATTACTGTCAATTCCAGCACGTTTTAAAGTTATGTCTTCTTTCTTCATCTACTATATTTGCGGGCCTACGATCATAATGGCTCCTATATTTCAGACGGGTTCGCGATGTAACTGTGCATGGTTATGAAGGGGATACTACACTGTTTGCAAGGGCTGCTCAGGAGGCAAAAGAGGCAAAAATTTCGAGGGTAGCCGCCGCAACTGTTTCTTTAGGAAGCTGGTTCTAGTCCCTTATTCCCTTATTGTCTTTGGCAGGAATGAGGAGCTCATGTACTGAGTTCTTGTTTTTATGAACCGGAACTGCCTATTATGACCTCGTCGCTGTATATGGGGGAGAGGGATGAGTTTCTGTTTAATGCTGGAGCAGTGGACCAGCCCATTTTTTAATCGTGTACATCAGGGAGAGTCTGGATAGTCGTCGTCGTTCCTCCAATGGTGACCAACTCAGTTTTTCCATCATGCTGCCAAAAATTCAGGTGTTTCTGTAGTGGTTAATGACAAAGCGTGCTGCCTGTCGCTGGACCACCTCCAACTTGTCTGTTTGCTATGAAAATACATTTATTTTACTCGGTCCATACAGTGTTGCAAATTGTTTCCCTACAAAGATGGACATTCAAACAGTTATATTACAAGAGTTTACCGCTGTTAACAAAGATGTGTCTTTATACACCCAGAATGGGCATAAATTTCGTTCATTCAATCTTGAATGTGATTTCAAAAGGGATTTTCACAATTTTCTATGTTTTAGCTAGTTTAACCACGTCTGTTCTACTCTCATAAGATCGAGTCAAACTGATATTGATTTAAGCCAAGAGAACTAGGCGCCCCGACCCTAATCAATAAAAACAATGTCTTTTCGTGCTTTCTCAATTTTATGGGATCGTAAAAAAATCATTATTTTTGCGTTACTGCGTACATTATATTTCTATTTGTTGTTGAGTTTTAGAATGTGCGTGAACGATTGAGAAATAATTTGTGTCTCAGCTGTTGCCAGAAAGTACACAAAAGGTTCACAAAGACAAATTTAAATTTGGGGATTGATTGCGGCTTTTTTTCAAACTATTGATTTCAGTGTTCTGTTTGTATCACCATTACACTTACATTCATGTATCACAAAAGACAACTTCAAATTCACAATGTCCAAAGAATATCATTACAAAAAAGTATGATTTTGTAAAGAGATTTTTTTAAATCAATTTTTAAAACAAAAAGAAAGAAAAGGAGTTATTATAATTGAAAGGCTGTGTACAAAGTGAAGCTCAGCGGTTCTAAAATTCATTTAGCAAATTATTTTTTTACCGTTATATTGTCAGACTATTCGATGAGGACCCAATATACACCATCTCCTTAGTGCAGGGGCGAATTTTGTTTGTATGTGCGCAAATGAATGAATGGCCACGAAATTTCTTTTACCCGGGATATTTTATATCATCTTCTCTATTCTATAGAAGATATTCTGTTAACTACTTATTGCATGGGGTTTTTGTACCATGAACGTCATTAAGTGGATATTTTGAAATTTGACTGACCTCTTCACTGATTGTTAAGCCTTTGTGTAGTATGATGCCAAGGTAAAAGTAAATGTTTAAACACTTTGCTCTTTTGCCATAGACGTGTCTTCCCTGATCTTAATTTGCCATTCTATCATCTGAGTTTGCCCAATGTTTCCTCATTTCAATACCAATATCTCACTCTCAGTCAGCCTGAGGCTGAAAAGTGTTGGTACCAGGACTCAGCCTTGTTGAACAACGTTAGTCACAAATGTCACATCTTGTAGAACTCTGTCAACTATACCTCACTATACCTCACCGCCCTGAAACTGCTTTAGTCACAGACGTCACACCTTGTAGCACTCTGTCAACTATACCTCACCTTCCCATGTCTGCATTAGTCACAGACGTCACACCGTTAGTCACACATTGTAGAACTCTGTCAACTATACGTCATCGCCCCGAGTCTGCGTTAGTCACAGACATCACAACGTTAGTCACAGATGTCACACCTTGTAGAACTCTGTCAACTATACCTCAACGCCCAGAGTCTGCATTAGTCACAGACGTCACACATTGTAGAGCTCGGTCAATTATACCTCACCTCCCCTAGTCTGCATTAGTCACAGACGTCACAGAGTTAGTCACAGACGTAACACCTTGTAGAACTCTGCAAACTATACCTCACCTCCCCTAATCTGCATTAGTCACAGACGTCACACCTTGTAGAACTCGGTCAACTTTACCTCACCTCCCCATGTCTGCATTAGTCACAGACGTCACACCGTTAGTCACAGACGTCACACCTTGTAGAACTCGGACAACTATACCTCCTCCCCCTAAGTCTGCGTTAGTCACAGACATCCCACAGTTAGTCACAGAAGTCAAAAATTGTTGAACTCGGTCAACTATATCTCACAGCTCCTAGTCTTCTTTAGTCACAGACGTCACACAGTTAGTCACAGACGTCAAAAATTGTTGAACTCGGTCAACTATATCTCACAGCTCCTAGTCTTCTTTAGTCACAGACGTCACACCGTTAGTCGCAGACGTCACACCGTTAGTCGCAGACGTCACACTTTGTAGAACTCTGTCAACTATACCTCACAGCCCCTAGTCTGCGTTAAAATACGCAGAAGTAGACGCTACGGGAAATTGTTTGAACTTCTCCCCATTTTTCCAAACCCTGTCCAGCATTCCATCAAGACATTGCTGCACCGTGTGAATGAAGCTTTGTTTTAGGCGTCCACATTTTGCTATCATCTTCCACATACTTTCTTTGCTCACAGTGGTGATCACTTTGTGAGTGGTGGTGACATTGTAAACATCTGGTTCCAGGTAATATTCTCGTAACTGTGTGGACACAAAATCTTATCAGTAGCACAACGTTGTTTGAACCTATTAAAAACTGAATTATACATAATATTATTCAGCCATTCATATGGCTGGCTGATTTAATCAACACATTGCATTATCCATCTATAAATATGGTTGACTGATTTAAACACCACATTTCATTCCAATTCTGAGGATTTCAAATCTTATCAGTGACATCGATTACGCTTAAATAATTTTCTCCCCTGCCACATTTATTTCCCTTAATTTGAGAATCTCTTGATTATTAAGTGTATATAAGACCCAGTATTTTCATGCTGTCATACAAACAGGAGAGGAGTGCCAAAGCAGAAGCAGTGAATCATCATCTACATCAGAAGACAATGTTGAAAGTCGTGATTCTCCTGATATGCTGTGCCATGTCATACGGCGAGTCTGTTTATTCACATATTACGTTGTGATGCTTCACATTTCGTCTTGATATGTTCAAATATATGACTTGAAAGTTAAGACAATATGCAACGACATCAATTGTCTTTCTTTATTTTTAAAAAAATATTAATTTACCCACAAAATGGAATTTTTATATTTTAATTATAAATATAATTGATTGATTTTTTTGGGGAAATAATCAAGTTAAGATTAGACTGACTTTCTGAACTTACACATAATCAAGTTAAGATTAGACTGACTTTCTGAACTTACACATAATCAAGTTAAGAGTACAATGAGTTTCTGAACTTACACATAATCAAGTTAAGATTATACTGACTTTCTGAACTTATACATAATCAAGTTAAGAGTAGACTGAGTTTCTGGACTTACACACCGCACTAACATCATAAATTATGTTTATTTTTTATTTAAAACAAAACAACACATGAAACAAAAGTTGAACACAAACAATTACATAAAGATATGTTTTGATTGGCTTGTGTCACCTGATATCAACTTGATAATGGTTCGGGTGGTGAATGTAATTCTGGCGATTTCACTTTTCCACCATCGCTATAAATTCCTGATGTTGCATTCCTACATTTGAAGACACTGCAATACACTCGTAACTTATCTATTTTTCCAATAACCAAACTTGGATAAGGATTGTAATCATAATTAGAATCATAATGGAATGCGCCAATATTTAATTCAGTAGGCAGTTGTTCAAGGACATTTCTGAACAATCGAAATTCTTTGTGTTGATAGCACTGTTTGACATTATATCTATATAAGCTCCAATAATTTAAAAAATGAATTTATTCCCCCCGGCCCTAAACGGAACACTGTAAAATGGTTGTACTAGTTTAGAAACCTTCTTATTATGTCAAACACAAACTAAAATGTCCTTCGTGGTATTTGATTAAATTCTATCCAACCATGTAATTGTTCTATTTGAAATTAAATAATATAAGTCATATAAGGGAAAAAAACGAATTTAGGGACCTAGGCCCAAAAACGGAATATTGTAAAATAATTCAAAAATCTTTGCGGGCATGCGCGGAACAACTCACCAAAGTTTTATCGCAATCGGTTAAATGATGTAGGAACGCATTCGGAAATTATATTTATAAATCTCATATAATAGAAAACGAATTTAGGGCACCAGGCTCAAAACGGAATATTTTAAAATGGTTTTAATAAGTCAGAAACCTTTGCGGGCGTTCGCACAACTCTCAAAAGATTTATAACAATTGTATAAATGGTATAGGGACGCATTCGGGACATACATACATAGAAACCTTCATTTATATATATTGTCACAGACCATGTTACTGATGCACCTTACACAGATTTTTCACACGACACTATTATTTATTCTCACGGCTCAGTGGCGTAGTGATTTGATAATGAAGCATGAATAACGCAAGTTTTTTTTAAAATATGTTTTTATTTCCAACAATAAACATTAACACAATTCTTATTGATGTTTACTCTATGCTTGTCTCCGGGACAAACTGTCCATGCATATACTCTTTCTACAGTTCATGCGCATGCGCGCCTCTAATTTAGTTGGCTATCCGGACGGTATAATCCGCTAATCCACTATAACACCTCTTTGAACAATTACAAGTAGTCTTTAGACCTTCTGGGTAGGACATAGTCTGAAGGACCTTCTGGGTACGACATATCCCGAAGGACCTTCTGGGTAGGACATAGTCTGAAGGTCTTGGATGTCGAGGATTTATCTTCTTCTTAGGTGGACTTGGAGTTGCTGGATGTGTTGGCAGTTGATGACTCAGGGATGTCTGAGTCATTGGGGAATGACTTCCTGGCATTATATCCACACTTGGTTCTTAGTCTTCTTCTGCTCCTTGCCTGGGGCGAAGTTGGTCTAAATTTCTTTTCCATTTGGGACCATGTGGATACAGCTTTACCTTAAAAAGGCAGTGGCCCATACATTGGATGATTTTACTTTGAGCCATAGTGGTTTAGTGTCTGTTGTTGTTCTACATATGCTGACATAACATGGATCTCCCTTGTTAACTGATTAACTAGGGCGTCTGCTTGTCCCATTACGAACGGTTATTTCTTTAAGATGTTGTCCCTGTGCTTGATGAGCAGGAGAGGGGACTAGAGTAGCTATAAGTGTTCTTATTTGTCGATTGTCCAGAAGTTGTCTAGGTGATAATCCACTAGCCAGTGGTGTCCTACGATACTGGTCCACTAGCCAATTGCGTCCTACGATACTGGTCCACTAGCCAATGGTGTCCTACGATACTGGTCGACTAGCCAATGGTGTCCTACGATACTGACGCAGAAAGTCTTGTAGATATTCGTTTAAAGGTAATGAGGAGTGTCTTAGTGAACTCTGGAAGCTTTGAATCAGTCCCTTACTATGGTGTGTAAATAGCAAGATAGTAGCAGTATCAATTACTTTGGTGTGTGGATAGCGAAACGATAAAAATCTTCCCCCAGAAGATCAATGGTGACTTTGGTTGATGTGGATGTTGTCCTATGGATACACGGATACTTTGAATAAGCATCTATAATCACCAGCCAATATGACCCCTTAAAGTTAATGACGTGGTCGATATTCACTCGACTCTATGTTTATTTTTGGCAGAATCCGTGGGTGGATACTTGCTTTTTATGGTGTCTGGTGTGTTCTGTTCACGCCTGGCACGTGAAGAGCTATACATCTCAGGGTAGACGATATTTCAAATCTTACTGTCGGACAACTATGGCCTCTACAATCTGATGCAATTCATCCTATATGTTAGTCTAACACGGTATAACCCTGAATTCATCATATGCAACGATACGTTTATTAACGTCATTATACATAGAATGGTCATGTAGCATCACCAAGGGATACACATAATTATCACTACTTCATAATATGTCCAACAGACTCAGAAACACACACGCTTTGTGCCGTGAATATAATACCACCTTCATAAGACAGTTCCTCTCTTTATATACCCTTTGGCCCCTCATCGGTAATCTCACGCCTTGTTCACTCATGCTTACAATATTTTAGTTGTACATCATCTACTGTAATCTCAACATCACACCAGTGATTATCATACACTTGACAGCATGTTCGACCCATCTCAATGATTTGAGCATCACGCCATGGCCAGTATACATATGCTCTGGATAACTGTTTCATCCGCTCGATTTCAAAATGTCCTGCATGTAAGATTCTGAGAACCTGTGCTTGTAGTATTTTTGGTAACACAATTCTTGAAACATAAATAAGACAATTCGACTCCACTGAGATTGAATATTTTTAAAAACTGCTATACATGCTGCATCATTGTTTCAGAGCGCTTTATTTGTAGAGGCCGGTAAGCCCTCTTGACAATATCTTATTACTGTAGAAACAATAGAATCTTTAAGTGAGGTAATAATGGGGGAGACTGCAATCAGGTTAGCACAAAAGGAAATTAGTAAAACACAGTAAGGTTAAACCTGATCAAAGGAACGCAACAAAACAACGAACGTGTCGGCAGGAAGCCTTCATCAGCGAACAAACAGAAACACGAATAAAATTAAAAAATGTATCAAAAAATATATAATATAGCACTTAGCTCAGAAATAATATCCAAGAGGGCAGCAGAAGATAAGTGACAGAGAGTAAGTGGGAGAAAGGTTAAATAGGGAAGAGGGAAAGAAAAGAGGAGAAATAAGTCCACTGCGATAGGTCGTGACGTGGAGGGGCGGAGCCAGGTTCAAACAGTGAATAGAGACATGACATTCAAACCATGTGGGTACTAGGTGTTATAGGTCAGAATAAGCTTGTGCTCCAAATTCACCCGGCTGGGTGTGTTCGTGCTGGCCACAATCGCACTTGCTTTAAGTGACTCTTTAAGCAAGGACTCCTGGGTCTGTTGGTCTGATCTGTAAACCGACTAGTTTGATCATACATACAAAATACATGTCTGCTTCACTTTCTTCACCATCAAAAATGTCATCAGGCCCTGAGGGTAGACGACTATGAGCCCAATGTTCAGTTGACTTACGGAATTCTATGATATATTGACTCAAGGTAAGAGCCCACCTGGATAAACGATTTGCTGCCAGTGCTGGTGTTCCTTTTCCTGTACGAAATTTCAGTGTTTGATGGTCATTAACCCAAAAAATACTTTATTCCGTAAAAAGATATTGATGGAACTTTGATAGTGTAAAAATAATTGACAGTGCTTCCTTTTGAATCTGGCTATACTTCCGTTGTGCAGCTGTGAGAGTTTTTGAAATGTTAGCAACAGGGCGTTTACTGCCATCAGGCTATCTGTGGAAAAGAACAATTCCCATGCCAACGTTAGAAACGTCACATAATATGCCTATTTTAGAAATGGATCACAGTAAGCTAAAACTGTATCAGAAGGTTTAACCTTACTGTGTTTTATTAATTTCCTATTGTGCTTACCAGATTGCAGTCTCCCCCATTATTACCCAGAAGAGAGCAATAGTTTGACTTTTCTAAAAGCTTCTTCTTGTTCTGTTTTCCAGTTCCACGATACGCTCTTTTTAGAAAATATACAGTGTCTCAAGTACGGTTGAAAGGTCTGGAAAGAACTTGTAAAACTGCCTTTGACCAAGAAAGGACCGTAGACTGCAGTTATCTTTGCATGCTGGCATGGATATAACTGCATCTACTTTTGCTCCTTTTGATATGCCATTGCTTGATAATGTATGCCCTAAATATTCAATTGATTGCTGGGCAAAATGAATTTTTCCATCCTGCAATTTAATCCATTTTCATTCAATCTGTTTAATAACTTGCTAAGGTTGTTTACATGGACTTCCTCATTCTTTCCGCTCACTTGAGTGCCATCCATGTACACTTCTCACTAGAATGCCATCCATGTACACTGCTACTCCAGGCAAATCTTGCGTAAGTTTGTCCATGATTTCTTGGAAATACGCTGGTGCTGATGTAATACCAAATGTTAAACGTGTTTGCAGCCGTGCACTTTTATGTGTGCTTAATGTCAATTTTGTAAAGTTTTTTTTGCCAGCTTGATCTGATTATGAGCATCATGTTTCTTTTGCGGACCGTATGTACATATATAAAGGTGGAAGGAAATAGAGCTTGTACATTTTTACATGGATGACAATATTGTTAAATCTAATGATATTACAGTTAAAAATGTTTCCTATATTCTCATTTTACCATTTAAGAAAATCAATGACGTTAAAAAAAAACGTAAGTACATGTATATAATTATACCCATGAATATCAAAATCAAAAATGTGTACAGAAGTGAAAATATAATTTTCAAAATATTGATTGGTTAAGATTTTCTAGGATAGATTGATAAATAGATAATAAACAGACAGACTGACATGTAGACAGACAGATATATATATATATATATAGATAGATAGATAGATAGATAGATAGATAGATAGATAGATAGATAGATAGATAGATAGATAGATAGATAAATAGATAGATAGGCATGATATATATGTAAATTATATCTGTACATATATAAAAATTAATGTAGGTTTGTATGTCCCCTATGCACTCCTGTACAATTCGTCCGATGGTGATAAATGGTGTTTTAATTAGTTGTACACACGCCGGAAAATTTTTATGAATTATAAAAACATTTTACAACATTCTGTTGGATTTTTTTAAATATATGAGCTAATTATAATTTTCTTATGCAGTCCTATACAATTGATCCGATTACGATAAAGTTTTGGTAAGCTGTTATGCGCAAAGTTTTCTGATATTTAAAATCCATTTTCAAATATTCCATTTGGGGCCGGTGGCCCTAAATTAATGTTTTCGTTTATGAGCTATACACTTATAATTTCAAACAGAGCTATCGCATGGGTCGATGAAATATAATCAAATTTACGCGACATTTCAGTTTGTTTGTGACATGATAAATAGGTTTCTTAATTAGTACAACAATTTTACAATGTTTCGCTTGGGGCCGGGGGCCTTATTTTTTGTGCGAGCTATATAAATATAATTTCAAACAGAGCCACTGCATGGGTGGATCAATCGTTACAAGTGTGTGGACTAATTTTAGAAAATCCAAGTATTATCACGTGGACAGCTGTATGTTGTCTGCTCACGCGTCGAAAAACCTTCTAATTTATTTGTGTACGCACGAGATGGGAAAGAAAATTAAGTTAAAAATTACTTCAAAAACGTAATTAAAGCACAAGCACATGTTTTTCTTTGAGTGGCGTTGCAATCCATGCCGGGTTCTAGCTAGTATTTAATAAGGTAATAATGATAATAATAAAGTTTCTTTGAAAAATCACGCTTCATCTCCTAAGGCTCGAAGCGCGGTACAAAGTCAACCACATATAAAAAGAGAAATAATAATAATAATAAACTTTATTTGAAAAATGAAAACAATATATATTTTACTACATTGAAAGACAAAACGCAATAAAACAAAACTACATACGGGCATACCCATTCAAAATAGTACATCCCCTTGCAACCATAAACAACACAAGCCAATATACATCTAGGATATAATAATTAGCTGGGAAAGATGGTAGACAACATCACCCCAGCACGTGTTTGCGAAATAGATGTGTTTTCAAATGGATTTTGAATGACTCCAATGTCTGGCAGTTTCTGAGAGCCCCAGGAAGGCTATTTCAAATTGTTGGATCAGAAAATGCGAAAGTGAGCCTACAGTAATTCTCGATGCGAACACGCGGTATGGAGAGTTTGCCACTATGGGTTGAGTCGAGTTGTCTAGTGGTATATGACGTCATGAGTGCTTTGAGATAGGACGGCGCCAGGTCATGTAAGCAGCGGTAGCACAGAGTTTCAATTTTGTACTCTATTCGAACGCGGACCGGCAGCCAAAGCAGCTCTCTCAGAAGTGTTTTTGCATGGTCGAATTTGCACTGTGCTTTTTAAAAAAATGTTGCATTAGCGTAGACGAAAGACCCACCATGAAAGCATTGCAGTAGTCCATACGTGATAGGACGAATGCAGACCTCAGCCTCTTTGATGCATCAAACGTTAAGAAAGGTGTAATATGACTAATTCTGCGCAGCTCTAGAAAAATCGCCTTGCAAAACATGTCAGTTTGATTTTACATTTATTAATAGATGATTTCTACGCCAGAGAAATACTTTAGATGTCTTTTTTTTAAAATTGTTTTAATTGTTAAATTTTGTCTTTGTTAAAATATGTATTTATTTATGTGTTAAAAATGAATAAGTGCAATATCATCAAAAAACATTTCTATTTATTTGGATCGATAAAAGAATCTTATCTTATCTTATCTATCTTATCTTATCTTAACTGTTATTGTCTTTTAAAAACACATTACAATAAGGAAACATGTAGAGCCATAAAGTGTCTAAATAGAACTCTGCACGTTTCATTGGTGTAATATATCACACTTTTGAAACAATTATACAAGACGTCTTTAAAACAACTCTAAAAAAAGACCTGCAAATCATGTTACAAGATAAATAATGGGCTAGTCCACTGCTCTCCATGATGTACAAGATACATTATGGACTACTCCACTGCTCTCCATGATGTACATGATAAATAATAGGCTAGTCCACTGCTCTCCGTGATGTACTTGATAAATAATGGGCTAGTCCACTGCTCTCCATGATGTACATGATAAATAATGGGCTAGTCCACTGCTCTCCATGATGTACATGATAAATAATGGGCTAGTCCACTGCTCTCCATGATGTACATGATAAATAATGGGCTAGTCCACTACTCTCCATGATGTACAAGATAAATAATGGGCTTGTCCACTGCTCTGGCATTAAACAGAAACTCGTCCCTCTCCCCCATAGACAGCGACGAGGACATGACAGGCAGTTCCGGCTCATTCCAGCGAGAAGCCAATATAGGAACTGCTCATTCCTGCTAAAGACAATCAGGGATTAAAAACAAGCTTTCAAAAGGACCAGTTGGGGCGAAAACACTTGACTCATTTGCGACTATTGCCTCAGGCCTTCCAGCCCCCAGTGCATGATACCCTAACTAAGTAAATCTTGTAACCAGTGAAAATTCCTCATCAACCCCAGGCGCAGAAACATTGCAAATCCCATCTACATTCATAGGAGCCATAATGATCAATAAATAGATGTTGGGCCCGTAATATATAGAAGAAGATGTTATTTTCCATAGTAAGTGTTCTTCACACCTGCGAGAGTAAGGGATGGTGCGTAATTTAAAGATTTTAGCTTTTGAGCGGTAGCGATGTGGATCAGCTCGGTCTTTTCATCGTTTAATTTGAGCTTGTTTATGGCCATCCCGTGCTTATCTGAATTCACTGTCTTCTGTGTCTTACTAAGAAGCTGGGGGAACTGAAAGAGGATAACGGACTGCTGAAGTTGGGTATCATCCGCGAACATGTGATATAGCATGTCAAACTGCTTGATCACTGCACCTAGGGGCTGAACGTACATAGTGAAAAGCACCGGGCATAGAACATTGTTGCTTCTTATCAGACAGAGAGACAGTCATTGTGAAGTTGAATATAATAGTATCGGAAAGCCATCCCTTGCTCTGAGGAAAAATATCACTTTATAGCTGACATGTATGAGTAACTGTACTGAACCATATAGGCCTCCATCCATAAAGCTACATCATATAAATGTTACAGATATTTTGATTAATGTTTCAAACAACATAATACTTGCGCGGTAATAAAACCTACATCTGTTGGGTGCAGATTTGTGGCCACCTACACCTGTTGGGTGCAGATTTGTTGTTATTTCGAAATTTTATTGCGGTGTACAAATTATTTATTGGACAAAAATTACCCACGACTTGACAGGATGGTCGGCTAAAAAAGAAGGGAAAGAACTCTGACTGAACAAAGGGACGTGATCCATATCATTTAAACAATTAACAAGTTGCTGAAAATGTTTAAACACATTTTAGCCTTGTCTTTTGCTGCCATATTTTGTGGTAAGTGTAGATGTTTAAACACATCCTAGTCTTGTCTTTTGCTTCCATATTTTGTGGTCAGTTTAGATTTTTAAACACTTCCTAGCCTTGTCTTTTGTTGCCATATTTTGTGAAGAGTTAATATGTTTAAACACATCTTAGCCATGTCTTTTGCTGCCATATTTTTTTTCTAGTTTAATATTATTTTTATTTTCGCAGTGATTGTGTGTTGATTGTCTAAACTCGTTTTGTAGACCTTGATAGACCATGGAACGAAAGTTTACAAATACGTTTTAGTCAAATACATTTTTAACAAAAATGTTTTAAGTTAAATTTGTTTTAAGTCAAATATGTTTTAAGTCAAATATGTTTTAAGTCAAATATGTTTTAACTCAAATATGTTTTAAGTCAAATATGTTTTAAGTTAAATATGCATTAAGTAAAAAATGTTTGTAGTCAATTATGTCTAGCTAAACGTTGTAGAAAATACAAATATATTTAAATATTGAACACAGTTAACGGTTGCTTATCTTGATTAACTGCTACCCGGGAGCTTAAATCCTAAAAGAGCGCCGTTTAACAAACCCAAATAAATTGTTTACAAAATGTTAGATAGTGTTATAAACTGAAAAAAAGTACCACATACAAATATTTTCATAAATTAACATAGTGGGTATTTCTAGATATTTGAAAATTATTATCATATAACTTAAAGCTTTCAAATTCATTAATGAGATTAATTGTTTTGCATTGGTTTGTGGATTTTCAAAGTATCCGAATGTAACAAGATGTTGGTGTAATATATAATCACGAATTGACCCATTCTGAATTTCTGTGTTTGTTTCAATTCAAAGAATGCTACCACATCACTGACCCAACGTGCAGTGAGCTGGGGGCATGTTCATTCCCTCTGGCAGAAACAAGTGATACAGGGCCATCTTCTAGCATTTTTAATCAGACGATTTACAACCTCTTCTGTCAGTGAGTAAAAAGTTGATTATGAAAATTCTTGGGGCAGGGAGTGAAGATGCGATTTAAAAAATATTCAGTCATTAATTTAAGAGTCGATTATAAAAGTGGTTTCTCATTTAGTAAATGTAGCTTAAAGAACTAATTTTATTCTGTCATTGATATAAGAGTCATCATAAAAGTATTTCTCTCATTTAGTAAATGTAGCTTAAAGAACTAATTTTATTCTGTCAATGATTTATGAGTCATCATAAAAGTATTCTATCAGTTAGTAAATGTAGTTTAAAGAACGTATTTTTAAGTTCATAATATGAGACTTTTGACTGTCTGTCATCGAAGTCAAATTATTGTTGTCCTAAATTTTGAGGTCTTCAACCTCAGAGTAAGCTATTTATACCTGTTGGGTCCGGTAAAGTGTTTTTTAAATGTTAATGTTATTCGAAATTTGTTTTACTTACGTTTAAGAAATTGTCCAGACTATGATGGGAAAACCGTTCAGCATAAAATAAGTTGACGTAAAATGTTTATATGTGCCCCAAGGAGGACAAACTTAAAATGATATCTCTTTTATTTATTTTTTATTGTAGCACGTACAACGGCCAATCATTTATTGTATAATAAACTACGACTATTTATTTATTTTAGTATAAACTACGACCAATCATTTATTGTAGCATAAACTACGACAACACAATTTATAATTTATAGTAATCATTCATCATCAGTTGCACAACAGCCAATGTAGGGCCCTGGCCTGCTCCACAAATCCTTCCATTCAGACATCACCATTAGAGGCACAACAGCCAATGTAGGGCTATGGTCTACTCCACAACATCATTTTATTCGGATTGATCCATGACTTTCCGCCATCATTTATTGTAACACAGAAAAATATTTTCTTCTTTACAGACAATTCCAGACATTTAAAACATGTTTTAATAACAGCGAGTCCCGGTGTGGCAATATGTATGTATTTTTGAACAAAGAGGGAATATTTGAAACAGCCCATTACATCTGTTCAAATAGAGGCAGAGTGGGTAGGTTTGATACATTACTTTTTTGATGTATTTCTTTGTTATCGATGGCCTCTGCCCCATTCTTTAATGAAAGATATTTATATATATATAAGAAAGAGCAATGCTGACCGTAAAGTCAAAGACCCGAAAATATTTAGATACGTTCGGATTCTTTAAAACAAGTATAGATATTTTCTATAATTTTATGTAAACCAAATAAATTTTAATGCGAAAAAGTATTATTTATTCGCTTTTAATTTAGCTAAGGTTTAAGTATTATTATTATAAATTTGAAATAATTTTAAAGTAACAACGAATGATCTATTTTAAGCATTTGTATACAAAAGTCAAATTTATGAGAAAAAAAATAAATATTAAAAAATTATGATCTCAAAATAATTGCGTCATAATAATGTTTATCGGAAAAAACCAAAACATCTGTTATTTTTTAGTCCAAAATGTAAAAATGAATTTGATTTAAATAAATACGCTATGGGTGTCATAACGTGAATTGCCTATTTTATCCATAGTTCTAAGTTTCTTTGATTTAATAACAATGCGTAAAAAACTGATTATGTATTTTCCAACTTCTTAAAAGTAAAAATAATATATATAATTGACTAGCGAGTACCCGGCATGCGTTGCAATGCCACTCATCGAAATAAAGTGTCTGTGTTTTAATAATTTTGTTGTAAGTTCTTCTAATAACCACCTTTTTTTAACCGTCTGGTGCGTATTCGAATTAATTAGAAGGTTTTAAGAAGTGTCAGCAGACCACACACAGCTGCCCAGCTGCCCGTGTGGGAAGCATGGATTTTCGAAATTTAGTCCCAAAACTTATAGCGATTGATACCCCCATGAAATAGCTATGTTTGAAATTATATTTATATGACTCATTTATTACATATAAACAAATTTAGGGCCCCCGGCCCCAAAAGTAATATTGTGAAATATTTGTACTAAATCAGAAACCTATTTATTAAGTCACATATACAAAATGAAATGTCACAGTTTATATTTAATGTAATTCCCCCCACTTATGTAATAGCTCTGTTTGACGTTATATTTACATAGCTCATATAAGAAAAAAAAAAGAATTAAAGCCCCCGGCCCAAAGCGGAATATTGTAAAATATTTGCACTTCTTTAGAAACCTAATGCGGGCCTGCACACAACAACTCACTGAAAGTTTATCGCATTCAGATGAATAGTATAGGAACTCATACGGAAATTATATTTAAATAGCTCATATTATAAAGAAAAAACTACTATAGGGCCCCGGTCCAAAACTGGTAATTCTTTCTAAAATGAATGGGTTTTGATATTCATGGATATACTTTTGTAAATGTACTTAAGTTGTGTTAACGTCATTGATTTTCTTATTTCGTAAAATGAGAATATAGCATCTATTTTTCACAACAGTATTATCATTGGATTTAAAGATATAAAATTGTACACACCCTATTTCCTAGCCCACATATATATGTACCTAAGAAGGCAAATTATTTGTCAAATTCATTTTGAGACGTATAGTGTGCTGCCATGTGCAAATTAAACTATTGAATTACACCTTCCCCCTCCGCCAAACAGAGTTTTAAAGAAATTAATAAAATCATCCATGGGATTGTAATCCACTTACTTACGCAAAACAATTTTTTTGCATTTCAAATGCTTTGTTCTTATTTAAATGAGTGATGTGCATTAGTGGATGCTATTTGGATATGTAGTTTCGCTGCACTGATTGCATTAAACGGCATTTTCGTATTAAAAGTATATTTAAAGGTTAGTTGTTTTTTTTTTTTTTCTTATTTATACATTTCATAAATGTATATTTTTGGAAAGAATAAAAGTAAACATTTATTAAACGTTAAAAATAAAAAGCTAAAATTGTATTTCATTTTTTAAATTGTAGCAATTTAAAAAGCAATCTATTATATTTATTAATTTTACTTTTAGGAAGGGGGAAATACATTATCAATTTTATTACGCGCGGTTATTAAATCAGATAAATTTTTGCATTGAATAAATAGACAATTTGAGTTCTGACGTCAGTTGCGTTATTATTTAGAACAAATTTAATTAGTTTTACTTTTATTACGCAATATTTGGAACGTAATTAAAAAATGCACTAAAATCAACAGATGTTTTGGTTTCCTCGATAAATGTGATTACATTGTAATTCTTTGATCATAATTTGTTTTATTAATTTTCATAACTTTCAACCACATATAAAATGTTTAAAATAGTTCCTTAGTTGTTACTCCAAATTTATTTGTAATTTATATTATTAATACTTAAAATTTTATTAAAATTAAAGCGAATATATAATATATTTTTCGCATTACCATTGATTCGAGTTCCTTAAAATAATAGAAGAAAACTATGATTGTTTTAAAAAATGGGAATGTATTTAAATCGTATCGGTTTTTTGGAGTTAAGGTCAGCATAGATCATCCTTGTATAATAGATGTATTACTACATCATTGCTATTCAAAATCACAACACATTTACAAAGCTATATCCGATTCTAAAATACGTCACAAAATTCAAGCTTATTTATAAAAACAACAAAAATGCTCTCTACACTAAACATGCAAAAACATGTTTTCTCTGCTCTTGCTACAAATTGATGTCTGTTGGCATTTGTTCAAGGGCGGTTGAGTTGATAGATTCGATTGAAATTATTTTGATAAAGTTTGTTAAAGAAAACAAAACGAATTTAAGGACATCGGCCCATGCGAAATATTGTAAAATGTTGTTCTAATTTAGAAACATGTGCGGGAGCGCGCATATCAATTCACCAAATTTTTTATCACAATCGGATGAATGGTATAGGAATGCATACGATAATTATATATATAATATAAGGGTGGAAAACGAATTAAGGCCCCCGGCCACAAACGGAATATTGTAGAATTGTTGTATTACTTCAGAAACCTACTTATTATATCACAAAATTAAAAAAAGAGAAACATATTACTGAATTTGTATCGCATTCAGATAAATGGTATAGGAGTGCATACGGATATTATTTTTTACAAAGCTCATATAAGAAAAATAACGATTTTGGGGCCAACGGCCAAAAACGGATTATTTTAAAAGTGTTGTAACTACTTCAGAAACCTAATTATTATGTGACACACACAATTTAATGTCGCTATTTGTATTTGATTAAAAATATATCCATCCACACATTAGCTCTGTTTTAAATTTTATTTGTATTGCTCATATAGGAAAAATAGAACATAGGGCCCTTGGCTCAAAACAGAATATTTTAAACAGTTGTAATAATTTGAAAAGCTTTGCGGACGTGGGTAAAACATTTTACTAAAGTTTTATCGCATTCAGATAAATGATATAGGAGCGCATACAGAAATTATTTTGTACAAAGCTCGTATAAGAAAAAAAAATAATTTGGGACCAACGGCTGAAAACGGAATATTTTAAAAGTATTGTAATTACTCATTAACATGCGCGACCTTATGGACAACCTTTCAACAAAGTTTTGTTGCAATCGCATGAATGGTGTAGGAGCGCATACGGTTTGAAATTATATTTATATAGCTCGTATTGGAAAAAATAGAACATGCGGCTCCTGGCTCAAAACAGAATATTTTTAATGGTTGTAATAATTGGAAAAGTTTTGCGGGCGTGGGAGAAACATCTAACTAAAGTTTTATCGCATTCAGATGAATGGTGTAGGAGCGCATACCGAAATTATTTTGTACACAGCTCATATATGAAAAAAAAAACGAATTTGGGGCCAACGGCTGAAAACGGAATATTTTAAAAGTATTGTAATTACTTATTAACATGCGCAACTTTATGGACAACCTTTCAAAAAAGTTTTGTTGCAATCCCATGAATGGTGTAGGAGCGCATACGGTTTGAAATTATATTTATATAGCTCCTATCAGAAAAATCGAACATGGGGCCCTTGGCTCAAAACGGAATATTTTAAAACGATTGTAATAATTTAGAAACCTTTGTGGTCATGCTCGCAACATCTCGTCAAAGTTTTAGCGTATTCGAATAAATGGTTTAGGAGCGCAGACAAAACCTATTGTTTACAAAGCAAATATAAGAAAAAAAACGATTTTGGGACCAACGGCCAAAACGAAATATTTTAAAAGTGTTATAATGACCCAGTAAAATGCGCGAGCGTATGGAATACAACTCTCCAATGTTTTGTCGCAATCGCATGAATGGTGTAGGGGCGCATACGGTTTAAAACTATAGCTCATATAAGAAAAAACGAACACGGGGCCCCTGGCTCAAAACGGAATATTTTAAAACGGTTATAATTATTTCCAAACCTTTGTGGGCGTGCTTGCAGCATTTTACCAAAGATTTAGCGCATTCAGACGAATGGTGTAGGAGCGCAGACGGAAATATTTTTTACAAAGCTCGTATAAGAAAAAAAACGAATGAAGGGCCAACGGCCGAAAACGAAATAATTGAAAAGTATTTTAATGACGCAGTTAAATGCCCAGTTAGGTGGCCAACAACTCACCAAAGGTTTGTTGCAATCGCATGAATGGTGTGGGAGCGCATACGAGACAAACAGACATACATACATACATACAGACATACATTCATTTTTATATATATAGATTGATTTTAAATTGCTAAAATTTACTAATATAAAATATCAATTTACCTTTGTATTTTTAACATTTAAGAAGTTTTGACTTTTTATTCATTCCCAAAAATATCCTTTAATGAAATTTATAAAGTATTAAAACGTAACCTTTAATTATAACTTTAATAAGAAAATGCCGTTTAATTCAATCAGTGCTGCGAAACAGCATTTCAAGTTGCATTCAATAATGCACTTATCACTCATGTAAATAATAAGAAATCACATGAATTAAAAAAATATGTTTTTGAGTAAGTAAAAGCGTTACAATCAAGTGGATATTTAAAAACTCTGTTGGGTTTGGGGGAGGGGGGGGTAGTAAAACGATACTTTCATGAGCCCAAGACAGAACAAAAACGCCTCAGAATGAAATTGATAAATAATTAACCTTCTCAGGTACATATATATCGGTGGTAGGAAATACGGTTTGTACATTTGTACGTGGATGAGAAAATCTTTAAATTCAATCATAATATAGTTGTGAAAAATAACTTGATAGATAGATAGATAGGTCGATAGATAGGTAGATAGATCGATAGATAGATAGATAGATAGATAGATAGATGATAGGTAGGTAGGTAGTTAGGTAGGTAGGTATGTAGGTAGGTAGGTAGATAGGTAGGTAGGTTGGTAGGTAGGTAGGTAGGTAGGTAGGTAGGTTGGTAGGTAGGTAGGTTGGTAGGTAGGTAGGTAGGTAGGTAGGTAGGTAGGTAGGTAGGTAGGTAGGTAGATAGATAGATAGATAGATAGATAGATAGATAGATAGATAGATATATAGATAGATTGATAGATAGATAGATAGATAGATAGATAGATAGATAGATAGATAGATAGATAGATAGATAGATAGATAGATAGATAGATAGATAGATATATAGATAGATAGATAGATAGATAGATAGATAGATAGATTGATAGATAGATAGATAGATAGATAGATAGATAGATAGATAGATAGATAGATAGATAGATAGATAGATAGATAGATAGATAGATAGATAGATAGATAGATAGATAGATAGATAGATAGATAGATAGATAGATAGATAGATAGATAGATAGATAGATAGATAGATAGATGGATGGATAGATAGATAGTTGAGCAAATTGTATCTTTTTTTCGTCAAAATATATTTTTGCATATATAAAAATTAATATATGTATGTATGTCCCGTATGCGCTGCTACACCCTTCATCTGTTGGCGATAACACTTTGTGAGTTGTTGTACACACGCCCTCAAATGTTTCTGAATTATGACACACATTTTACAATCTTCCGTTTTCGGCCCGGGGCCCTAAATTCTTTTTTCCCTTTTATGAGCTTACTATATTTTTTAGTATGAGTTCCTATACTATGCATCCGATTGCGATAAAACCTTGTTAAGTTGTTGTGCTTACGCCCATAAAATTTCTGAATTAGGTTATCCATTTTGAAATATTGTTTTTCGGGCTAGGGGCCCTAAATTATTGTTTTCTTATATGAGCTACACAAATTTAAATTCAAACAAAGCTTTTTGTGGATGGAATGTATCCAAATACAAGCGACTTTTCAGTTTGTGTGTGACATAATAAGCAGGTTTATGTATTAGTATAGCCATTTCACAATTTTGCATTTGGAGCCAGGGGACTTATTTTTCTTTAATTTTTATGTGAGCTATATAAATATAATTTCAAACTTAGCCACTACATGGCTGGGTCAATCGCTACAAATGTGTGGACTAAATTTTGAAAATAAATGCTTCTCACGGGGAGAGATGTATGGTGCCTGCTCATGCGTCGAAAAACCTTCTAATTTATTTACGTACGCACAAGACGGAAAAATAATATATTCTATTTAAAAATTACTTCAAAAACGTATTTAAAACACAAACGTTTCTTCTTCCTTTGAATGGCGTTACAACGCATGCCGGGTTCTCGCTAGTTAAATAATGATATGTGTAAAACCAGTAATTTGTTACAATGCTAAGTGCCCTATAATAAATTATTTTGATTAATTTAAAAACTTTTTTGTTAAAAATTAAATGTGGAGAAAGAATAAATTTAAATATTTGTATTAAGCCTACGTCTCGTTAATTCCAATTCACAGCCACCAGAAACTTAGCTTATTCTAGGTGTGTTCTTAATCGCACCAAGAGACTGGAAGCTAGGACACTGGAGAACACATGCTCACGTAACTTCGGTGTTGAGCTAAATGGCAAAATACAAACTAATTCATTTATTTGCAAGTAAGTTTAGACTTTTAAAATTAAAAGATTCAGATCTTTGTCCCATAAGTTTAGAATTTTTAATTAAAATTTTACAGATCTTTTGCTTTATCAATGAAATCGTCACGTGATTTATATTCGATCGAATTATTCTAAAAGGGAATGCAGAATCACGTGACAGTGATACGCATTCCAAAGTAACAATGATATCGTTGGTTCCTCGCTCTACCTTATCAATGAAATAACGCGCACAAGACAAGGGAAACAACTGAAACAAAAGACAAAACGAAATAACAAATGTGTCGGCAAAAAGCCTTCTTCAGAATAAAAAACCGAGTGAACAGCAAAATAAACTATAATAAAATATAAATAATATGTGTGATGGTGTAAAGAGTTCGAGAAAATAAAGTGCTGCTAACCGTTGGCCTAACCAACAGCATTCAATTATGTTACGTTTTACGGTGGTGAGAATGTCAAGAACAATTAAAAGAAGTAATCTTGAAGGGCAGACAACACCATTGCTTTGAATGCAACCAAGTTTAACACACACAAAAAAAGAGTATCTCATGGTAACTTCTAGAATATGGTGTTGCATCGACGAGTGGACATTGTTTTTTATAATTTGGACACATTGTCATATTGTGAAAATGCAAGTCTGTTTAAAAGTTTGTCTCCTTTCATGCCAGTCTCTTTCAACTTTTGTCTCCTTTCATGCATTTCTGTTTCAACGTTTGTCTCCTTTCATGTTAAGTTTCAGGCAGACTTATGACATGACTTATTTCGTTTCAATTACACATCGTAAGTTGTAGTCAAAATTTAATATTTAAATTTGATCTTACTCATTTATTGACATGTCAACATAATTATCACTAGCCTCCTCCAAAGAACCCAAAACTGTTTCATCACTGCGGTTGCCAGCAAATGTGGTAGCAGGTATGGTCGTTTCTACAGACGGAATTATCAGAATTCAGCCCGGGGTATGCATCAATTTTACGGATGTGCATTTTAATATATACATGCTCGTGAGTACACCAACGTCTGCCTTGTTTTATTCAATCAATATTTGACTGCACATCATCGATCCATTCAAATTGACAATTATTATTTTCATTATTTGATTCTCTTTGTCCAGTCAGAGTTCTTTCCTCCTTTTAGTAAGATTTACGTATCCTAATTCTTCTTACGTGTATAACTAACTTTACACTTTACTTATTACATATAATAAAAAATATGTAGAAATCTTTCTTGAGATTACATTCTGTTTAGACAAAGTCCAATGTTCTGTCCTTGCCTATTGGGCGTACATCAAATGTCTGACCTAAAATGGTTTCGTCCGCTATTTAATCTACTGAAATATAAATGTTAAAATGCTGTACCTTCTTGGTAGGTCGATTCGTCAAAGCCATCCCCGCATTCTTGGGTGGATACAAAGTCTGAAGCGTTAAGCTGCTCATGGGTGACAACAACGGCAATAATGTAATACCCACTTTAAAAACAAAAATGCAGCATATGAAAACAAAAAAAAATGAGTGATGACGATTCCTTTTTCTTCATTAAAATATATCTCAAATAAATAACGTTGAAACAGTATTCTTTGATATTGTGTATTGTGTGTGTCATTTGCATTGTGTATTGTGTGTGTCATTTGCATTGTGTATTGTGTGTGTCATTTGTCTCACATTTGCAAGACAAAAACATTGTTTAAACATGTTGAAATTTTCGCAAGTTAAATTAAAATTAAATCAAAATATAAAATATATATGAATAGTCTAATGTCCCAGATTTGTCCCAAATGTGTTCCAGACCGGTATGCAAATTTCAGTTGATAAAAGTTTTGATGGAAGTGAAACTCTAACAATTTATTTATTAATTTATCAATTAAATTACCCTTAAATAAGACTGTTGCAAGAAAGGACTAGCGAAGTGGGAAGTAGCGAAGTGAAGGGTAGCGAAGTAAGGAATAGTAAATGGGGCAGTATTATTATTATTATGGTCGTTTATATATCGCAGTACCCCAGGCTAGGGCTAGGCTCACTGCGTGTTGAATCTGCTGGTCCTCGCCGTTTGAGACCCACTGGCTCTCACTCTCTCTATCCCTACCCCAAGTGAGATTGTACAATTAAGGGTAGCCTTAAAAATGGAAATTAATCAGGTAACTTTGACCGTGACCCAACTGAAACAATTGGTTTATCTGGGAAAGGGAAGACCCAATAGTAACCGCTCTCTTTTGCCTGTAATTTGTACTGAGATCCGGGCTAGTTATATTTTGTACTGAAGTTTCTTCACCCATGATTGGCTAGGTAAGTTATCTTTAATTTTCATGTGTTTGTAGATTCAGATAAAAGAAAGGTATGTGTACGATTTTAAAAAGAAATGTTAGTTAGCGTATGATCAAAGATGTGACGTGATTCGAATATTTAGTTATGTCTTAATCCCCGACCAGAGCTCTGGCCGGCATGACCGTCCCATTTATGGCAGGTCGACAATGAGGCGTTGCATCAGACCCCGAGAACGCTACCTTAGGCACAATATCACCATGTAGGGGAACTGCGCGTAAGAGACAAGGGTCTTGCATAGAATCTGCTTTAGAAAGAGCACAGCAGAACGGTACATACCTAATACAGATCACAATAACGCTTGCAAAATGTTTTGGATATGATTACATGTTGCCGTAAATGGATATGAGGCAGCACTTGCCATAGATTTTTACTATGCAGCCATTTCGGGGACTGCTCTTAGGCAACCGTTTCGTCCAAGCCGCGATGTGACTTAATCACAAATTAACAACCATCTGTAGAAACCCTACTAGAGAGCGTCTGTCACCACCCTGGGACGGAAAGGGGGTGTTATGGGAACATAGCCCATAGAAAAATCACTGCAGCACCACCACACAACCAGATGCTTTGAGAGCAGCACCACCAGCTGACCAAGCGCTGTAAGAGCAGCACCACCAGACGACCAGGTAGTGTGAGAGCAACGCCACCAGCTGACCAGGTGCTGTGAGAGCAACACCACAAGCTGATCAGGTGTTCCTTCGTTGATGCCAGCTCATTCGCATTGTCAATCAAGTGGAAGTAGAGTGTGGCTGACTCAGTGGCAGAATGCCAAATACGAGCCGCTTTGCGGCCGGACTGGAATAAGGACTTAGCGGTAGACAAGGTATTGAATGTAAGTGTGAGGATGCCATTGAATGTAAGTGTGAGAGTGCCATTGAATGTAAGTGTTAGGGTGCCATTGAATGTAAGTGTTAGGGTGCCATTGAATTTAACTGAGACAGTGCCATTGAATGTAAGTGTAAGAGTGCCATTCAATGTAAGTGTGAGGAGGCCATTGAATGTAAGTGTGAGAGTGCCATTGAATGTAAGTGTGAGGTGAAATTTAATGTAATTGTGAGAGTGCCATTGAATGTAAGTGTGAGGAGGCCATTGAATGTAAGTGTTAGGGTGCCATTGAATGTAAGTGTTAGGGTGCCATTGAATGTAAGTGTGAGAGTGCCAATGAATGTAAGTGTGAGAGTGCCATTGAATGTAAGTGTAAGAGTGCCATTGAATGTAAGTGTGAGAGTGCCATTTTATGTAAGTGTAAGAGTACCATTGAATGTAAGTGTTAGGGTGCCATTGAATGTAAGTGTGAGAGTGCCATTGAATGTAAGTGTGAGAGTGCCATTGAATGTAAGTGTAAGAGTGCCATTGAATGTAAGTGTGAGAGTGCCATTTTATGTAAGTGTGAGAGTACCATTTAATGTAAGTGTTAGGGTGCCATTGAATGTAAGCGTGAGGGTGCTATTGAATGTAACCGAGAGAGTGACATTGAATGTAAGTGTAAGAGTGCCATTGAATGTAAGTGTGAGGGTGCCATTAAATGTAAGTGTGAGTGCCATTGAATGTAAGTGTGAGGAGGCCATTGAATGTAAGTGTGAGAGTGCCATTGAATGTAAGTGTGAGGGTGCCACTAAATGTAATTTTGATAGTGCCATTGAATGTAAGTGTGAAGAGGTCATTGAATGTAAGTGTGAGTGTGCCATTGAATGTAAGTGTTAGGGTGCCATTGAATGTAAGTTTGAGAGTGCCATTGAATGTAAGTGTGAGAGTGCCATTGAATGTAAGTGTGAGAGTGCCATTTAATGTAAGTGTGAGAGTGCCATTGAATGTAAGTGCGAGAGTACCATTGAATGTAAGTGTTAGGTGCCATTAAATGTAAGTGTGAGGGTGCCATTGAATGTAAGTGTGAGAGTGCCATTGAATGTAAGTGTGAGGGTGCCATTGAATGTAAGTGTGAGAGTTACAGTGAATGTAAATGTGAGAGTGTCATTAAATGTAAGTGAGAGTTTGCCATTGAATGTAAATATGAGGGTGACATTGAATGTAAGTGTTAGCTTGCGATTTAATGTAAGTGTGAGAGTGCCATTGTATGTAAGTGCGAGAGTACCATTGAATGTAAGTGTTAGGTGTCATTAAATGTAAGTGTGAGGGTGCCATTGAATGTAACGGAGAGAATGCCATTGATTGTAAGTGTGAGAGTGCCATTGAATGTAAGTGTGAGTGTGCCATTGAATGTAACTGAGAGAGTGCCATTGAATGTAAGTGTGAGAGTGCCATTGTATTTAAGTGCGAGAGTACCATTGAATGTAAGTGTTATGTGCCATTAAATGTAAGTAAGAGGGTGCCATTGAATGTAACGGAGAGAGTGCCATTGATTGTAAGTGTGAGAGTGCCATTGAATGTAAGTGTAAGGGTGCCATTGAATGTATGTGTAAGAGTGCCATTGAATGTAAGTGTGAGAGTGCCATTGAATGTAAGTGTAAGAATTCCATTGAATGTAAATGTGAGAGTGTCATTAAACGTAAGTGAGAGGTTGCCATTGAATGAAAATATGAGGGTGACATTGAATGTAACTGAGAGAGTGTCATTGAATGTAAGTTTGAGAGTGCCATTGAATGTAAGTGTAAGGAGGCCATCGAATGTAAGTGTGAGAGTGACATTGAATGTAACTGTTAGGAGGCCATTGAATGTCAGTGTGAGAGTGCCATTGAATGTAAGAGTGAGAGTGCCATTGAATGTAAGTTTGAGGGTGCCTTTAAATGTAATTGTGAGAGTGCCATTTAATGTAAGTGTGAGGAGGCCATTAAATGTAAGTGATAGAGTGCCATTGAATGTAAGTGTTAGGGTGCCATTGAATGTAAGTGTTAGGGTGCCATTGAATTTAACTAAGACAGTGCCATTGAATGTACGTGTTAGGATGCCATTAAATGTAAGTGTGAGAGTGCCATTGAATGTAAGTGTGAGAGTGCCATTGAAAGTAAGTGTGAGAGTTAAATTGAATGTAAGTGTGAGAGTGCCATTGAATGTAAGTGGGAGAGTTCCATTGAATGTAAGTGTTAGGGTGCCATTAAATGTAACGGAGAGAGTGCCATTGAATGTAAGTGTGAGAGTGCCATTGACTGAAAGTGTGAGAGTGCCATTGAATGTAAGTGTAAGGGTGCCATTGAATGTAACGGAGAGAGTGCCATTGAATGTAAGTGTGAGAGTGCCATTGAATGTAAGTGTTAGGGTGCCATTGAATGTAAGTGTGAGGGTACCATTGGAAGTAAGTGTGAGGAGGCCATTGAATTGTAAGTGTGAGAGTGCCATTGAATGTAAGTGTGAGGAGGCCATTGAATGTACGTGTGAGGGTGCCATTAAGGTAATTGTTAGGGTGCTATTGAATGTAAGTGTGAGAGTGCCATTGAATGTAAGTGTGAGATTTCCAATGAATGTAAGTGTCAGAGAGTCATTAAATGTAAGTGAGAGTTTGCCTTTGAATGTAAATATGAGGGTGACATTGAATGTATGTTTGAGGGTGACATTGAATGTAGTTGTTAGCGTGCCATTAAATGTAAGTGTAAGGGAGCCATTGAATGTAAGTGAGAGGGTGCCATTGAATGTAAGTGTGAGTCTGCCATTGAATGTAAGTGATAGAGTGACATTGAATGTTTGTCTGAGAGTGACATTGAATGTAAGTGTGAGGTTGCAATTCAATGTAAGGTTATGGTGCAATTGAATGTAATTGAGAGGGTGCCATTCAATGTTTGTGTGAGAGTGACATTGAATGTAAGTGAGAGTGCCATTGAACGTTGGTGTGAGGGTGCCATTGACTGTAAGTGTTAGTGTGCCATTGAATGTAAGTGTGAGAGTTTCATTGAATGTTAGTGTGAGAGTTCCGTTGAATGTAAGTGTGAAAGTGCCATTGAATGTAAGTGTAAGAGTGCCATTAAATGTACGTGTGAGGGTGCCATTGAATGTAACTGAGAGAGTGCCACTGAATGTAAGTGAGATGTTTCCATTGAATATAAGTGTTAGGGTGCCATTGAATGTAAGTGTGAGGATGACATTGAATGTAGGTGTTAGGGTGCCATTGAATGTAAGTGTTAGGGTGCCCTTGAATGTAAGTGTGAGAAGTTGCAATTGAATGTAAGTGGGAGAGTAACATTGAATGAAGGTGTTACGGTGCCATTGAATGTAAGTGTGAGAGTGCCATTGAATGTAAGTGTTAGGGTGCCATTAAATGTAAGTGTGAGGGTGCCATTCAATGTAACGGAGAGAGTGCCATTGAATGTAAGTGTGAGAGTGCCATTGAATGTAAGTGTTAGGGTGCCATTGAATGAAAGTGTGAGGGTGCCATTGGAAGTAAGTGTGAGGAGGCCATTGAATTGTAAGTGTGAGAGTGCCATTGAATGTAAGTGTGAGGAGGCCATTAAATGTAAGTGTGAGGGTGCCATTGAATGTAAGTGTGAGGGTGCCATTGAATGTAACTGTTACGGTGGCATTGAATGTAAGTGTGAGGAGGCCATTGATCATAAGTGTGAGAGTGCCATTAAATGTAAGTGTGAGGGCCATTGAATGTAAGTGTGAGGAGGCCATTGAATGTAAGTGTGAGAGTGCCATTGAATGTAAGTGTGAGTGTGCCACTGAATGTAATTTTGATAGTGCCATTGAATGTAAGTGTGAGGAGGTCATTGAATGTAAGTATGAGTGTGCCATTGAATGTAAGTGTTAGGTTGCCATTGAATGTAAGTGTGAGAGTGCCATTGAATGTAAGTGTGAGAGTGCCATTGAATGTAAGTGTGAGAGTGCCATTTAATGTAAGTGTGAGAGTGCCATTGAATGTAAGTGCGAGAAAACCATTGAATGTAAGTGTTAGGTGCCATTAAATGTAAGTGTGAGGGTGCAATTGAATGTAACGGAGAGAGTGCCATTGAATGTAAGTGTGAGAGTGCCATTGAATGTAAGTGTGAGGGTGCCATTGGATGTAAGTGTGAGAGTTACATTGAATGTAAATGTGAGAGTGTCATTAAATGTAAGTGAGAGGTTGCCATTGAATGTAAATATGAGGGTGACATTGAATGTAAGTGTTAGCTTGCGATTTAATGTAAGTGTGAGAGTGCCATTGTATGTAAGTGCGAGAGTACCATTGAATGTAAGTGTTAGGTGCCATTAAATGTAAGTGTGAGGGTGCCATTGAATGTAACGGAGAGAGTGCCATTGATTGTAAGTGTGAGAGTGCCATTGAATGTAAGTGTGAGGGTGCCATTGAATGTAAATGTGAGAGTGTCATTAAATGTAAGTGAGAGGTTGCCATTGAATGAAAATATGAGGGTGACATTGAATGTAACTGAGAGTGTGTCATTGAATGCAAGTTTGAGAGTTCCATTGAATGTAAGTGTAAGGAGGCCATCGAATGTAATTGTGAGAGTGACATTGAATGTAACTGTTAGGAGGCTATTGAATGTAAGTGTGAGAGTACCATTGAATGTAAGAGTGAGAGTGCCATTGAATGTAAGTGTGAGGGTGCCTTTAAATGTAATTGTGAGAGTGCCATTTAATGTAAGTGTGAGAAGTTGCAATTGAATGTAAGTGTGAGAGTGCCATTGAATGTAAGTGTGAGAGTGCCATTGAATGTAAGTGTTAGGTTGCCATTGAATGTAAGTGTGAGAGTGCCATTGAATGTAAGTGTGAGAGTGCCATTGAATGTAAGTGTGAGAGTGCCATTTAATGTAAGTGTGAGAGTGCCATTGAATGTAAGTGCGAGAAAACCATTGAATGTAAGTGTTAGGTGCCATTAAATGTAAGTGTGAGGGTGCAATTGAATGTAACGGAGAGAGTGCCATTGAATGTAAGTGTGAGAGTGCCATTGAATGTAAGTGTGAGGGTGCCATTGGATGTAAGTGTGAGAGTTACATTGAATGTAAATGTGAGAGTGTCATTAAATGTAAGTGAGAGGTTGCCATTGAATGTAAATATGAGGGTGACATTGAATGTAAGTGTTAGCTTGCGATTTAATGTAAGTGTGAGAGTGCCATTGTATGTAAGTGCGAGAGTACCATTGAATGTAAGTGTTAGGTGCCATTAAATGTAAGTGTGAGGGTGCCATTGAATGTAACGGAGAGAGTGCCATTGATTGTAAGTGTGAGAGTGCCATTGAATGTAAGTGTGAGGGTGCCATTGAATGTAAATGTGAGAGTGTCATTAAATGTAAGTGAGAGGTTGCCATTGAATGAAAATATGAGGGTGACATTGAATGTAACTGAGAGTGTGTCATTGAATGCAAGTTTGAGAGTTCCATTGAATGTAAGTGTAAGGAGGCCATCGAATGTAATTGTGAGAGTGACATTGAATGTAACTGTTAGGAGGCTATTGAATGTAAGTGTGAGAGTACCATTGAATGTAAGAGTGAGAGTGCCATTGAATGTAAGTGTGAGGGTGCCTTTAAATGTAATTGTGAGAGTGCCATTTAATGTAAGTGTGAGAAGTTGCAATTGAATGTAAGTGGGAGAGTGACATTGAATGTAAGTGTTAGGGTGCCATTGAATGTAAGTGTTAGGGTGCCATAGAATTTAACTGAGACAGTGCCATTGAATGTAAGTGTTAGGATGCCATTGAATGTAAGTGTGAGAGTGCCATTGAATGTAAGTGTGATAGTGCCATTTAAAGTAAGTGTGAGAGTTACATTGAATGTAAGTGTGAGAGTGCCATTGAATGTAAGTGGGAGAGTTCCATTGAATGTAAGTGTTAGGGTGCCATTAAATGTAAGTGTGAGGGTGTCATTGAATGTAAGTGTGAGGGTGCCATTGGATGTAAGTGTGAGAGTTACATTGAATGTAAATGTGAGAGTGTCATTAAATGTAAGTGAGAGGTTGCCATTGAATGTAAATATGAGGGTGACATTGAATGTAAGTGTTAGCTTGCGATTTAATGTAAGTGTGAGAGTGCCATTGTATGTAAGTGCGAGAGTACCATTGAATGTAAGTGTTAGGTGCCATTAAATGTAAGTGTGAGGGTGCCATTGAATGTAACGGAGAGAGTGCCATTGATTGTAAGTGTGAGAGTGCCATTGAATGTAAGTGTGAGGGTGCCATTGAATGTAAATGTGAGAGTGTCATTAAATGTAAGTGAGAGGTTGCCATTGAATGAAAATATGAGGGTGACATTGAATGTAACTGAGAGTGTGTCATTGAATGCAAGTTTGAGAGTTCCATTGAATGTAAGTGTAAGGAGGCCATCGAATGTAAGTGTGAGAGTGACATTGAATGTAACTGTTAGGAGGCTATTGAATGTAAGTGTGAGAGTACCATTGAATGTAAGAGTGAGAGTGCCATTGAATGTAAGTGTGAGGGTGCCTTTAAATGTAATTGTGAGAGTGCCATTTAATGTAAGTGTGAGAAGTTGCAATTGAATGTAAGTGGGAGAGTGACATTGAATGTAAGTGTTAGGGTGCCATTGAATGTAAGTGTTAGGGTGCCATAGAATTTAACTGAGACAGTGCCATTGAATGTAAGTGTTAGGATGCCATTGAATGTAAGTGTGAGAGTGCCATTGAATGTAAGTGTGATAGTGCCATTGAAAGTAAGTGTGAGAGTTACATTGAATGTAAGTGTGAGAGTGCCATTGAATGTAAGTGGGAGAGTTCCATTGAATGTAAGTGTTAGGGTGCCATTAAATGTAAGTGTGAGGGTGTCATTGAATGTCACGGAGAGAGTGCCATTGAATGTAAGTGTGAGAGTGCCATTGAATGTAAGTGTTAGGGTGCCATTGAATGAAAGTGTGAGGGTGCCATTGGAAGTAAGTGTGAGGAGGCCATTGAATTGTAAGTGTGAGAGGGCCTTTGAATGTAAGTGTGAGGAGGCCATTAAATGTACGTGTGAGGTTGCCATTGAATGTAATTGTTAGGGTGCCATTGAATGTAAGTGTGAGAGTGCCATTGAATGTAAGTGTGAGAGTGCCATTGAATGTAAGTGTTAGGTTGCCATTGAATGTAAGTGTGAGAGTGCCATTGAATGTAAGTGTGAGAGTGCCATTGAATGTAAGTGTGAGAGTGCCATTTAATGTAAGTGTGAGAGTGCCATTGAATGTAAGTGCGAGAAAACCATTGAATGTAAGTGTTAGGTGCCATTAAATGTAAGTGTGAGGGTGCAATTGAATGTAACGGAGAGAGTGCCATTGAATGTAAGTGTGAGAGTGCCATTGAATGTAAGTGTGAGGGTGCCATTGGATGTAAGTGTGAGAGTTACATTGAATGTAAATGTGAGAGTGTCATTAAATGTAAGTGAGAGGTTGCCATTGAATGTAAATATGAGGGTGACATTGAATGTAAGTGTTAGCTTGCGATTTAATGTAAGTGTGAGAGTGCCATTGTATGTAAGTGCGAGAGTACCATTGAATGTAAGTGTTAGGTGCCATTAAATGTAAGTGTGAGTGTGCCATTGAATGTAACGGAGAGAGTGCCATTGATTGTAAGTGTGAGAGTGCCATTGAATGTAAGTGTGAGGGTGCCATTGAATGTAAATGTGAGAGTGTCATTAAATGTAAGTGAGAGGTTGCCATTGAATGAAAATATGAGGGTGACATTGAATGTAACTGAGAGTGTGTCATTGAATGCAAGTTTGAGAGTTCCATTGAATGTAAGTGTAAGGAGGCCATCGAATGTAATTGTGAGAGTGACATTGAATGTAACTGTTAGGAGGCTATTGAATGTAAGTGTGAGAGTACCATTGAATGTAAGAGTGAGAGTGCCATTGAATGTAAGTGTGAGGGTGCCTTTAAATGTAATTGTGAGAGTGCCATTTAATGTAAGTGTGAGAAGTTGCAATTGAATGTAAGTGGGAGAGTGACATTGAATGTAAGTGTTAGGGTGCCATTGAATGTAAGTGTTAGGGTGCCATAGAATTTAACTGAGACAGTGCCATTGAATGTAAGTGTTAGGATGCCATTGAATGTAAGTGTGAGAGTGCCATTGAATGTAAGTGTGATAGTGCCATTTAAAGTAAGTGTGAGAGTTACATTGAATGTAAGTGTGAGAGTGCCATTGAATGTAAGTGGGAGAGTTCCATTGAATGTAAGTGTTAGGGTGCCATTAAATGTAAGTGTGAGGGTGTCATTGAATGTAAGTGTGAGGGTGCCATTGGATGTAAGTGTGAGAGTTACATTGAATGTAAATGTGAGAGTGTCATTAAATGTAAGTGAGAGGTTGCCATTGAATGTAAATATGAGGGTGACATTGAATGTAAGTGTTAGCTTGCGATTTAATGTAAGTGTGAGAGTGCCATTGTATGTAAGTGCGAGAGTACCATTGAATGTAAGTGTTAGGTGCCATTAAATGTAAGTGTGAGGGTGCCATTGAATGTAACGGAGAGAGTGCCATTGATTGTAAGTGTGAGAGTGCCATTGAATGTAAGTGTGAGGGTGCCATTGAATGTAAATGTGAGAGTGTCATTAAATGTAAGTGAGAGGTTGCCATTGAATGAAAATATGAGGGTGACATTGAATGTAACTGAGAGTGTGTCATTGAATGCAAGTTTGAGAGTTCCATTGAATGTAAGTGTAAGGAGGCCATCGAATGTAAGTGTGAGAGTGACATTGAATGTAACTGTTAGGAGGCTATTGAATGTAAGTGTGAGAGTACCATTGAATGTAAGAGTGAGAGTGCCATTGAATGTAAGTGTGAGGGTGCCTTTAAATGTAATTGTGAGAGTGCCATTTAATGTAAGTGTGAGAAGTTGCAATTGAATGTAAGTGGGAGAGTGACATTGAATGTAAGTGTTAGGGTGCCATTGAATGTAAGTGTTAGGGTGCCATAGAATTTAACTGAGACAGTGCCATTGAATGTAAGTGTTAGGATGCCATTGAATGTAAGTGTGAGAGTGCCATTGAATGTAAGTGTGATAGTGCCATTGAAAGTAAGTGTGAGAGTTACATTGAATGTAAGTGTGAGAGTGCCATTGAATGTAAGTGGGAGAGTTCCATTGAATGTAAGTGTTAGGGTGCCATTAAATGTAAGTGTGAGGGTGTCATTGAATGTCACGGAGAGAGTGCCATTGAATGTAAGTGTGAGAGTGCCATTGAATGTAAGTGTTAGGGTGCCATTGAATGAAAGTGTGAGGGTGCCATTGGAAGTAAGTGTGAGGAGGCCATTGAATTGTAAGTGTGAGAGGGCCTTTGAATGTAAGTGTGAGGAGGCCATTAAATGTACGTGTGAGGTTGCCATTGAATGTAATTGTTAGGGTGCCATTGAATGTAAGTGTGAGAGTGCCATTGAATGTAAGTGTGAGAGTGCCATTGAATGTAAGCGTGAGAGTTCCATTGAATGTAAGTGTGAGAGTGCCATTTAATGTAAGTGGGAGAGTACCATTGAATGTAAGTGTTAGGTTGCCATTAAATGTAAGTGTCAGGGTGCCATTGAATGTAACGGAGAGAGTGCCATTGAATGTAAGTGTGAGAGTGCCATTGAATGTAAGTGTTAGGGTGCCATTTAATGTAAGTGTGAGGGTACCATTGGAAGTAAGTGTGAGGAGGCCATTGAATGTACGTGTGAGGGTGTCATTGATGTAATTGTTAGGGTGCTATTGAATGTAAGTGTGAGATTGCCATTGAATGTAAGTGTGAGATTTCCAATGAATGTAAGTGTGAGAGAGTCATTAAATGTTAGTGAGAGTTTGCATTTGAATGTAAATATGAGGTGTGACATTGAATGTAAGTGTTAGGGTGCCATTGAATGTATGTGTGAGGGTGACATTGAATGTAGTTGTTAGCGTGCCATTGAATGTAAGTGTAAGCGAGCCATTGAATGTAAGTGAGAGGGTGCCATTGAATGTAAGTGTGAGTCTGCCATTGAATGTAAGTGACAGAGTGACATTGAATGTTTGTGTGAGAGTGACATTGAATGTAAGTGTGAGTTTGCAATTCAATGTAAGGGTTATGGTGCAATTTAATGTAATTTAGAGGGTGCCATTCAATGTTTGTGTGAGAGTGACATTGAATGTAAGTGAGAGTGCCATTGAACGTTAGTGTGAGGGTGCCATTGACTGTAAGTGTTAGTGTGCCATTGAATGTAAAAGTGAGAGTTTCATTGAATGTTAGTGTGAGAGTTCCGTTGAATGTAAGTGTGAAAGTGCCATTGAATGTAAGTGTGAGAGTGCCATTAAATGTAAGTGTGAGGGTGCCATTGAATGTAACTGAGAGAGTGCCATTGAATGTAAGTGAGAGATTTCCATTGAATATAAGTGTTAGGGTGCCATTGAATGTAAGTGTGAGGGTGACATTGAATGTAGGTGTTAGGGTGACATTGAATGTAAGTGTGAGAGTGCCATTGAATGTAAGTGTGAGAAGTTGCAATTGAATGTAAGTGGGAGAGTGACATTGAATGAAGGTGTTACGGTGCCATTGAATGTAAGTGTGATAGTGCCATTGAATGTAAGTGTTAGGTGGCCATTAAATGTAAGTGTGAGGGTGCCATTCAATGTAACGGAGAGAATGCCATTGAATGTAAGTGTGAGAGTGCCATTGAATGTAAGTGTTAGGATGCCATTGAATGAAAGTGTGATGGTGCCATTGGAAGTAAGTGTGAGGAGGCCATTGAATTGTAAGTGTGAGAGTGCCATTGAATGTAAGTGTGAGGAGGCCATTAAATGTAAGTGTGAGGGTGCCATTGAATGTAAGTGTGAGGGTGCCATTGAATGTAACTGTTACGGTGGCATTGAATGTAAGTGTGAGGAGGCCATTGATTGTAAGTGTGAGAGTGCCATTAAATATAAGTGTGAGTGCCATTGAATGTAAGTGTGAGGAGGCCATTGAATGTAAGTGTGAGATTGCCATTGAATGTAAGTGTTAGGGTGCCACTAAATGTAATTTTTATAGTGCCATTGAATGTAAGTGTGAGGAGGTCATTGAATGTAAGTGTGAGTGTGCAATTGAATGTAAGTGTTAGGGTGCCATTGAATGTAAGTGTGAGAGTGCCATTGAATGTAATTGTGAGAGTGCCATTTAATGTAAGTGTGAGAGTGCCATTGAATGTAAGTGCGAGAGTACCATTGAATGTAAGTGTTAGGTGCCATTAAATGTAAGTGTGAGGGTGCTATTGAATGTAACGGAGAGAGTGCCATTGAATGTAAGTGTGAGAGTGCCATTGAATGTAAGTGTGAGGGTGCCATTGAATGTAATTGTGAGAGTTACATTGAATGTAAATGTGAGAGTGTCATTAAATGTAAGTGAGAGGTTGCCATTGAATGTAAATATGAGGATGACATTGAATGTAAGTGTTAACTTGCGATTTAATGTAAGTGTGAGAGTGCCATTGTATGTAAGTGCGAGAGTACCATTGAATGTAAGTGTTAGGTGCCATTAAATGTAAGTGTGAGGGTGCCATTGAATGTAACGGAGAGAGTGCCATTGATTGTAAGTGTGAGAGTGCTATTAAATGTAATTGTGAGGGTGCCATTGAATGTATGTGTAAGAGTGCCATTGAATGTAAGTGTGAGAGTGCCATTGAATGTAAGTGTGAGAGTTCCATTGAATGTAAATGTGAGAGTGTCATTAAATGTAAGTGAGAGGTTGCCATTGAATGAAAATATGAGGGTGACATTGAATGTAACTGAGAGAGTGTCATTGAATGTAAGTTTGAGAGTGCAATTGAATGTAAATGTATGGAGGCCATCGAATGTAAGTGTGAGATTGACATTGAATGTAACTGTTAGGAGGCCATTGAATGTAAGTGTGAGAGTGCCATTGAATGTAAGAGTGAGAGTGCCATTGAATGTAAGTGTGAGGGTGCCTTTAAATGTAATTGTGAGAGTGCCATTTAATGTAAGTGTGAGGAGGCCATTGAATGTAAGTGTGAGAGTGCCATTGAATGTAAGTGTTAGGATGCCATTGAATGTAAGTGTGAGAGTGCCATTCAATGTAAGTGTGAGAATCCCATTGAATGTAAGTGTGAGGGTGCCACTGAATGTAATTTTGATAGTGCCATTGAATGTAAGTGTGAGGAGGTCATTGAATGTAAGTGTGAGTGTGCCATTGAATGTAAGTGTTAGGGTGCCATTGAATGTAAGTGTGAGAGTGCCATTGAATGTAAGTGTGAGAGTGCCATTGAATGTAAGTGTGAGAGTGCTATTTAATGTAAGTGTGAGAGTGCCATTGAATGTAAGTGCGAGAGTACCATTTAATGTAAGTGTTAGGTGCCATTAAATGTAAGTGTGAGGGTGCTATTGAATGTAACGGAGAGAGTGCCATTGAATGTAAGTGTGAGAGTGCCATTGAATGTAAGTGTGAGGGTGCCATTGAATGTAAATGTGAGAGTGTCATTAAATGTAAGTGAGAGGTTGCCATTGAATGTAAATATGAGGGTGACATTGAATGTAACTGAGAGAGTGTCATTGAATGTAAGTTTGAGATTGCCATTGAATGTAAGTGTAAGGAGGCCATCGAATGTAAGTGTGAGATTGACATTGAATGTAACTGTTAGGAGGCCATTGAATGTAAGTGTGAGAGTGCCATTGAATGTAAGAGTGAGAGTGCCATTGAATGTAAGTGTGAGGGTGCCTTTAAATGTAATTGTGAGAGTGCCATTTAATGTAAGTGTGAGGAGGCCATTGAATGTAAGTGTTAGGGTGCCATTGAATGTAAGTGTGAGAGTGCCATTGAATGTAAGTGTGAGAGTGCCATTGAATGTAAGTGTTAGGATGCCATTGAATATAAGTGTGAGAGTGCCATTGAATGTATGTGTGAGAGTGCCATTGAAAGTAAGTGTGGGAGTTACATTGAATGTAAGTGTGAGGGTGCCATTAAATGTAAGTGTGAGAGTGCAATTGAATGTAAGTGTGAGAGTGCCATTTAATGTAAGTGTGAGAGTGCCATTGAATGTAAGTGTGAGGATCCCATTGAATGTAAGTGTAAGAGTGGCATTAAATGTAAGTGTGAGTGTGCCATTGAATGTAACTGAGAGAGTGCCATTGAATGTAAGTGTGAGGGTACCATTGAATGTAAGTGAGAGGGTGCCATTGAATATAAGTGTGAGAGTGCCATTGAATGTATGTGTGAGAGTGCCATTGAAAGTAAGTGTGGGAGTTACATTGAATGTAAGTGTGAGGATGCCATTAAATGTTAGTGTGAGAGTGCCATTGAATGTAAGTGTGAGTGTGCCATTGAATGTAACTGAGAGAGTGCCATTGAATGTAAGTGTGAGGGTGCCATTGAATGTAAGTGTGAGCGCGCCATTGAATGTAATTGTTAGGGTGCCATTGAATGTAAATGAGAGGGAGCCATTGAATGTTAGTGAGAGAGTGCCATTGAATGTAAGTGAGAAGGTACCATTGAATGTAAGTGTTAAGGTGCCCCTGAATTTAACTGTGAGGGTGCCATTGAATGTAAGTGTTAGGGTGCCATTGAATGTAAGTGAGAGTGAGCCATTGAATGTAAGTGTTAGGAAGCCATTGAATGTAAGTGTTAGGGTTCCATTGAATGTAAGTGAGAGAGTGCCATTGAATGTAAGTGTTAGGATTCCATTGAATGTAAGTGAGATAGTGCCATTGAATGTAAGTGTGAGGGTGCCATTGAATATAAGTGTTAGGGTGTCATTGAATGTAAGTGCGAGGGAGCCATTGAATGTAAGTGAGAGCGTGCCAATGAATGTAAGTGTGAAAGTGCCATTGAATGTAAGTGTAAGAGTGACATTGAATGTAAGTGTGAGGGTGCCACTGAATGTAATTTTGATAGTGCCATTGAATGTAAGTGTGAGGAGGTCATTGAATGTAAGTGTGAGTGTGCCATTGAATGTAAGTGTTAGGGTGCCATTGAATGTAAGTGTGAGAGTGCGATTGAATGTAAGTGTGAGAGTGCCATTGAATGTAAGTGTGAGAGTGCCATTTAATGTAAGTGTGAGAGTGCCATTGAATGTAAGTGCGACAGTACCATTTAATGTAAGTGTTAGGTGCCATTAAATGTAAGTGTGAGGGTGCTATTGAATGTAACGGAGAGAGTGCCATTGAATGTAAGTGTGAGAGTGTCATTGAATGTAAGTGTGAGGGTGCCATTGAATGTAAGTGTGAGAGTTACATTGAATGTAAGTGTGAGAGTGTCATTAAATGTAAGTGAGAGGTTGCCATTGAATTTAAATATGAGGGTGACATTAAATGTAACTGAGAGAGTGTCATTGAATGTAAGTTTGAGATTGCCATTGAATGTAAGTGTAAGGAGGCCATCGAATGTAAGTGTGAGATTGACATTGAATGTAACTGTTAGGAGGCCATTGAATGTAAGTGTGAGAGTGCCATTGAATGTAAGAGTGAGAGTGCCATTGAATGTAAGTTTGAGGGTGCCTTTAAATGTAATTGTGAGAGTGCCATTTAATGTAAGTGTGAGGAGGCCATTGAATGTAAGTGTTAGGGTGCCATTGAATGTAAGTGTGAGAGTGCCATTGAATGTAAGTGTTAGGATGCCATTGAATATAAGTGTGAGAGTGCCATTGAATGTATGTGTGAGAGTGCCATTGAAAGTAAGTGTGGGAGTTACATTGAATGTAAGTGTGAGGATGCCATTAAATGTAAGTGTGAGAGTGCCATTGAATGTAAGTGTGAGAGTGCCATTTAATGTAAGTGTGAGAGTGCCATTGAATGTAAGTGTGAGGATCCCATTGAATGTAAGTGTAAGAGTGCCATTAAATGTAAGTTTGAGTGTGCCATTGAATGTAACTGAGAGAGTGCCATTGAATGTAAGTGTGAGGGTACCATTGAATGTAAGTGAGAGGATGCCATTGAATGTAAGTGTGAGCGCGCCATTGAATGTAATTGTTAGGGTGCCATTGAATGTAAATGAGAGGGAGCCATTGAATGTTAGTGAGAGAGTGCCATTGAATGTAAGTGAGAAGGTACCATTGAATGTAAGTGTTAAGGTGCCCCTGAATTTAACTGTGAGTGTGCCATTGAATGTAAGTGTTAGGGTGCCATTGAATGTAAGTGAGAGTGAGCCATTGAATGTAAGTGTTAGGAAGCCATTGAATGTAAGTGTTAGGGTTCCATTGAATGTAAGTGAGAGAGTGCCATTGAATGTAAGTGTGAGGGTGCCATTGAATGTAAGTGTGAGGGTGCAATTGAATATAAGTGTTAGGGTGTCATTGAATGTAAGTGCGAGGGAGCCATTGAATGTAAGTGTTAGGAAGCCATTGAATGTAAGTGTTAGGAAGCCATTGAATGTAAGTGTTAGGGTTCCATTGAATGTAAGTGAGAGAGTGCCATTGAATGTAAGTGTGAGGGTGCCATTGAATATAAGTGTTAGGGTGTCATTGAATGTAAGTGCGAGGGAGCCATTGAATGTAAGTGAGAGCGTGCCAATGAATGTAAGTGTGAAAGTGCCATTGAATGTAAGTGTAAGAGTGACATTGAATGTGAGCCAGAGAGTGCCATTGAATGTAAGTGAGAGTGCCATTGAATGTAAGCCAGAGAGTGCCATTGAATGTAAGTCAGAGAGTGCCATTGAATGTGAGTCAGAGAGTGCCATTGAATGTGAGTCAGAGAGTGCCATTGAATGTAAGCCAGAGAGTGCCATTGAATGTAAGTCAGAGAGTGCCATTGAATGTAACCAGAGAGTGCCATTGAATGTGAGTCAGAGAGTGCCATTGAATGTAACCAGAGAGTGCCATTGAATGTGAGTCAGAGAGTGCCATTGAATGTAAGTCAGAGAGTACCATTGAATGTAACCAGAGAGTACCATTGAATGTAAGTCAGAGAGTGCCATTGAATGTAAGCCAGAGAGTGCCATTGAATGTAAGTCAGAGAGTGCCATTGAATGTAACCAGAGAGTGCCATTGAATGTGAGTCAGAGAGTGCCATTGAATGTAAGTCAGAGAGTACCATTGAATGTAACCAGAGAGTACCATTGAATGTAAGTCAGAGAGTGCCATTGAATGTAAGCCAGAGAGTACCATTGAATGTAAGTCAGAGAGTGCCATTGAATGTAAGTGTGAGTGTGCCATTGAATGTAAGTGTGAGAGTGACATTGAATGTAATTGTGAAGGGACCATTGAATGTAAGGGTTATGGTGCCATTGATTTAAATACTGAGGGTGCCATTGAATGTAAGTGAGAGGGTGCCATTGAATGTAAGTGATAGGGTGCCATTGAATATAAGTGTTGCTTGTAAAAGTGAGCGTGGTAATATTTAATTGGGATATTTAATAGTACCCATGATACAATTGCCGTGACAATGAGCTTCACATACAAATTCGTCATTACAGAAAATTATACATTTAAAAACAACAATTGGTGAGAAGCTTAACCTCACACACCCAATTACTATATACACTTGTCTATCCATGGACAGCACCCACCAGCTTCGAGTGTTGTTTATCGATTAGAGCCGGATGGGAATGAGTCGGTAGTGTACAGTTTGAAGAGATGGGTTGGGAGGGAATTTTTTAAAGGCTGGGATAATCGTTATTTATGTTGAGAGTGTGTAATGGGAGATACAAAGTCCATTGTTTTGGGAAACAGAAAGAGAAAGATCGTTCAGCGTATGTTTTAGTGCGTGTTCTGGGAAAAAAAAGAATACGCGAGTCTGCGGAGGAACGAGAATTTTGAAGAAGTGTATAGACAGAAAGAAGTTCAGTAAGATTGGAAAGTTAGAAACAGGAAACAAATTAGTGACAGAGAACAGACAGCTTGTTATTAATTCGTGACTGTTTAAGAAGCCAATGAAGTGAGTGAAGTAGTGGAGTAAAGTCATCATGTTTCTTTGCTGTTAGAAATAACATAGAAGTTGAGTTTTGAATTTTCTACATTTTTCCTATGAAATTGTTTTGGTGATGCTGACTGAAGAGCGTTACAATAGTCATGACGAGAGAGAACAAGGGCACAGACTAGTGCTTTCTTTTAGCTGAGTGTGAGGTGGTGACGGAATGAGCTGATCTGACAGATAGCGTTGTACGCAAAGCGACAGAGTTGAGAAAATTGATCATTGGGAGACATGTTGTCAGAAAGAATGTAACCAAGATTCCTGGTAGAGGATATAACTCTATATTAGAGCTTCTTACATGAAACGAGATGGGGAGAGCTGAGTTAGAGGATGATTCATGATTGTGAATGAGGAGTGCTTCCGTTTTGTCCTCGTTCAATTACAACTTGTTCAGAGTCATCCATGACTTGACATCACCTATGCACTGCTGCAATGTGTGGATAGCGGAATTGACAAGAGAGGGATGGGTATGCTGGTATAAATCCATGTCATATGCAAATGACTAGCTCTCAACAGCGTGCATGCCGAGCAGGAGGGGAAATGGAATTAACAAAGGGAGGACTAGCGAATGGCGGATTAGCAAACTTAAGGATTAGCTAGGAAGGACAATCAAACTTAAGGACCAGCGAAGGGGGGGACTGGCAAAGTTAAGGACTAGCGAAGGGCTAAATATCAAGCTTAAGGACTAGATAGGGAGGACAAAAAATTTAAGGACTAGCGAAGACAATGAAAAGCACAAGTATTAATATTAGTTTTTAAAAAATTTAAATAATAACATGTAAGGATAGAGATAATGTCAGTAGGGTTATAAGTTGAACTTGGCTAGAGGTGAGCTGTTTGTAAAAAAATGTATGCTGTGTGGGCATGAAGGGGTTAGCTATTTGTTGGTAGATTTATAGTAAACAAATAGTGAGCTTTGAGCTATTTTTATAGTTGAGTTTATGTGAGGAAGTGGGTAAGTTCGTGCTAGTTTCTCTACTAAATCTATCGTAGGACAGTTGGCGCTAGTTGATCTGCAAAAAAAATTCGATGAATGTACGTGTTAGCTGTTACATATCAAGCCATGGACGGCACCCAGCAGCATCGTTTATCGGTCAGAGGGAGGAATCAGTAAGGATAGTAGAATTTAAAGAGAAATGTTTTGAGAGCAATTTTGAAGGCTGTGATAGTTGTTATATTGTCGATGTGTAGTGGAAGAGAATTCCGTTTTTTGGGAGGGCACAGAAAGAGAAAGATGGTTCAACCGTATTTTTTTGTGCTAGTCTTTGGGACAGAAAGAAGACGCCAGTCTGCGGAAGAACGAAGCTGTCGAAGTAGTGAATAGCCAGAGAGAAGTTCGGTTAGATAGGAAGGGCAGAAATTCGAGAACAATTTGTGGCAGAGAACAGAAAGTTTATAGTCACTCCATGCTTGTACATGGAGCCAATGAAGTAGTGGTGTGATGTGATCACTATGTATTTTTTAATGTTGTTTTATTTAAGTAGCTTGATGCAATTAGTGTCAAACCGGTATGATACTTTTAGATCATAATGAATGTCTAAGTTGATAGGAAAATTTGGGGGATGTGTTTAGACAACGCATTTCCATCCATTCATCCAGAAGAGCATCGACAGGTTGAAGACGGTGCAGCGCTTAGCAGTACGCTTTGTCCTGAACCGTTACAGGAAAACCTCAGGTGTTGGAAGCATGCTGGAAAAACTGGGGTTGTCACCATTACCTAGGCTTCTCGATATTGCACAAGATACAAGATGGGCTGCTCCACCGCTCCAGCATTGAATGGAAACTAGTCCCTCTCCCCCCTATACAGCAACGATGCCACGACAGGCAGTTCCGGCTCATAACTGCAAGAACACAGTACAAGAACTGCTCATTTCTGCCAAATACAATCAGGGACTGGAACAAGCTTCCAAAAGGAAAGTTGAGGCGACAACACTTGACACATTAGCGTCTATTGCTTCAGGTCTTCCAACCCGCTGTTCCTGATATCATCGCTGAGTAGCCCTAGCAACCAGTGAAATATCCTCTTCCATACCAGTCATAGAAACATCGCGAATCGCCTCTACATAAAAAGGAGATATAATGATCAATACATTGTAGAATATTGAATGTCTAAATTGACATGAAAACTGGGGGCATATGTTTAGATTATGTTGAATGTCTAAATTGACAGGAAATCTAAAGGGATATGTTAAGATAATGTTAAGATAATGTTGAATGTTTAAATTGACAGGAAAACTAGAATGATATGTTTAGAAAATGTCTAAATTGACAGGAAATCTAAAGGGATATTGTTGTGAACATGATTTGTTAGTGTGATATCTTGGTATGAAAGTTTGTTCATACATGGTGAGAGTTTGAATGTGAGAATCATTGTTATTAGTGTGAACACTTTTTGGGTGCATGAGTTGTGTTATGAATTGTGTTATTGTGGCTGAATGGTCATTGGTTGAGAGGGAAATATTAATAAACGAGTGAGTGGGTATAAAAGGACAGTGTGTTTGGTTAGTCGAGAGAGACCGGGAGATTTTAGAGAGGACAAGAGAGATAATACAGAGATGTTGAGATCGTGAGAGTCCTGTGTTAGGCTGAGCTTTATTACATACGTGTGTGAGGAAGACTGTGATTCTGTGATTAGGTATTAGTGTCTCTTGATAAGACTACACAGTTGTACATAGCGAATAAAGAATTGACTGATGAAACTCTGTAACATCTGTTGACTTAATAGTGTAGTTGTTTCATTGTGTGGACCTGATGAGAATCCTAGACAACTAGATTAGGCCGTATGAAATGAGGTCGTAACAGATATGTTAAGATAATGTTAAGATAATGTTGAATGTCTAAATTGACAGGAAAACTAGGAAGATATGTTTAGAAAATGTCTAAATTGACAGGAAATCTAAAGGGATATGTTAAGATAATGTTAAGATAATTGTTGAATGTCTAAATTGACTGGAAAAATAAGTAGATATTTTTAGATAATGTTGAATTACTAAATTGACAGAAAAACTAAAGGGATATGTTTAGAAATTGTTCAACCTCTAAATTGAAAGGAAAACTAAGTTGTTATGTTTAGAAAATGTTAAATGTGTAAATTGGAAAGGAAAACTATGAGAGTATGTTTAAATAATGTTGAATGTCTAAATTGAGATGAAAACTAAGGCGACATATTTAGATAATGTTGAAAGTCTGCACTGAATGGTAAACTTGAATATATATAGAGCATGCAGAACAATAAGACCCTTATTTTCTATTGTTTTCTTTACACAGCCTTGGGACACCAACGTCAAAAGTTTTATTTCATAAATTTTATACTTGACTTTAAACAACCCAAACATCTTATTTGTCAAATAAACAAAATACTTTAAATAAAACCTTAATTCATTGTTTTGGTTAGGTCTCTAGGAGTATAATGAAGGTTAGGACTCTACCGGCGTATTTGAGGTTATTTATATGTTCTAACGTTATTAGATTGTAACAATTTGTTTACCAATGCAAGGCTCTATAATTGTTTTTGCTTTTTGTTCTTATTGTTTTTTAACAGGAATCTAATACGTTTAAGGTTTGGATTCTTTATAATTGTTGCACATTGGTAACATAGAATAGGAATCAATTACCTGTATATTAATCAATTTTTTATCCTTCTCTTAAAGTTCGCACCGAATGCGTACTGACAACTGTGGTGGACGCATGTTACACTCTGCATTTACACCAATTCAGGCTGAACGGAGACGTAACAGCAGCACTTTACTGTCCGTAAGATGAATTCCTCATTATTTTAAAAAATTATTTTAAAAAAACAAAACATGAACGAAAATCCCACTTTGGCTTCGACATCTTCCCGCGTATGCATTATTATAGCTGAGTCGAAATATGGGTAAATGTGGGGAAATATGGGGAAATTTTGCCAGACATTGTGAGTCCTAGGTCAGTTTTACCAAGAGCAGATCATATATTCTGTCTACATTTCACCTGTTTATAAAGAACATTTGCAAACAAATTTCTCATCATTTAGTTCTGGATATCGCAAGTAATGAAAATGGGTTTAATAGTTAAAGAACAATATTAGGGCAAGTAAGAAAACCGGTGGGGGTGGGAATAACACAATAAACAGGCGAATTATAAAATAAACAGGAGCGATGTACAATAAATAGGGACGTCGTAAAATAAACGGGGAGGTAATACTATAAACAAGGGCGTCGTACAATAAATAAGCGCGTCGTACAATAAACGGGGACGTAATACAATAAACAGGAGTGTAACACAATAAATAGGGGGATAATACAAAAATATGGGATAATACCATAAACAGAGTGGTAATAAAATAAAGAGGGGCGTCATACAAAGCTTAGCAAAGGTATCGTGTTCCGTAACAGGGTTGTACACACCTCAATAGACATGGTACGAGTTATATACATCAATATCCGTTGAACAATATAGCGATATACACACCGTTAATTTTGTGTCATATCATAAACATAAACGGCTGATAGTTATTATTGAATCACATTTTAGGACCGAATTCATTTGTCCGCTTATAGGAGACTGCAACTTCCCTTGTCGCCCAGAGTTATCGTTCATACCTGGGAGTACAAAGAACGTACAAAGATGGCTGCTCACATCTACAAAATGGCTGCTCACATCAACAAAGATGGCTGCTCACATCAACAAAGATGGCTGCTCACATGGCGAAAACAGCATTTGAGACCTGGCGAGTTGAAGAAACTTTTTACGAAAGAAATTTTTACAGTAATTGCATCAGCCGGTATCTGGAAATAAAGCAAAACTTGTAGATCGGGCACGGAGCTGTGTAGCGTTGTGAATTTGTGGAGAAAAAACGTATGTATCTGAGACATTTTTCTAATTTCTAGGCGAAAAAGATTAACAAAGGCAAAATTCTCTGCTTCTTCAGACGATTGCAGTGCCCTATAAAGCGGTCTAGAAAAATCCATTTGCTAAATCCAATTACAAGGAAATTCCCAAACACGATTAATGACATGGATGTTTAGCTATTGTTTAAATTTCAATGTTTAATTTTTTCTTATGGTAGCACCTTATTGGGGTATGCCAACTGTGTCGGCAACCGAGCCAGTGATGGAGGTTGGTCTCAGCATACAATATAGCCAGTTATATTGCCCATTTAATAATATAGCAAGACTGTAATACGTGTCGACTGCGAGTTTTCCTAACAGAATGGCTTTTAGTCAAATAATGTTCACCAAATGTCACAAAAGTGATACGATCTCTCTGATAACTTAATAGTGTTGTAGTTTCTTAACAATACACACAATTATTTTTTGTTCTGTTGTCATGACAAAATTATTGTTTGCTCTGTTGTCATGACATAATTATTGTTTGCTCTACTGTAATAACACATTTATTGTTTGCTCGGTTTTCATGACACAATTGTTGTTTGCTCCGTTGTCATTACAAAATGATTGTTTGCTCTGTTGTCATGACAAAATTATTGTTTTCTATGTTGTCATGATAAAAATTTTTTTTTGCTGTTTACTTTGTTGTCATGACTGGCTTGTAAGTCAAATAATGTTCACCAAATGCCACAAAAGTGATACGATCTCTCTGATAACTTAATAGTGTTGTAGTTTTTTTAATAATAGACACAATTATGTTTTCTTCTGTTGTAATGACAAATTTATTGTTTGCTCTGCTGTCATGACACAATTATTGTTTGGTCTGTTGTCATAAAAAAATTATTGTTTGCTCTGTTGTCATGACAAAATTATTGTTTGGTCTGTTGCCATGGCAAAACTATTGTTTGCTCTGTTGTCATGACAAAATATACTAATGTACGACTGTTAATTTACTTTGGTTTTATGATGAAAGACTGAGTGTGTGTGGTTTTTTTAGATGGAGGTGTAATTGTGGGGCTTGGGTGTTAAATGTGGGTGTAAGGTGGGGGGGGGGACAGGGGGTTAATTTTAGTTTTTTTTGTGGGTGTAGTTTTAGGGGTTAAATGTAGGCTTTAAATGTGGGGGGTTACATGTCGTGGTAACATGTGCGGGTTTAATGGGGAATTAAAAGAGAGGTTTAAATGTGGGGTTTAATTGTTTGTAGGGGTAGACTTTTATTTCAAATATATAACACCAATGGTGTCAACTAACTTCCTGATTATTAAACAAATAATATTACGTTTTTATGATCATCTGAAAATGTTTTTAAAAAAGTCTGAAATATCATTTGTCTGTTTGTTGTCCTTTTTACTATTGTTTGAATTGGCAAGAATACGTTGACCTTAAACGAAAAATAAACTTCCAACTTTTCCTTAGTTATTATTAATTTAATGAATGATTTATTATGTTTTCAGTGTGATCATATCTGTACCATGGCTCCAATAACCTGTACCATGGCTCAAATACTTGGACGTCAAAGAAATATCAAACTTAGAAGACACATTTTTAAATTAATCTTTTCATAAACTCTAAAGATATCGATTTTTGTAAAATGATTGAAACTGAAAAAAAGTTACATTTGGTTAATCAATTTGGGCAAAATTATAACCTGACATTTGTTTAATTGTATTTAAAAGATATTACATTTTAGTTAAAATACCTTTTAAAAGATACTTGATATAAATCTTATATACATTTTTTTTCCGTTTATAATTTAAAAAATTGGGAGCCGTGGTTAATTATCTGGGTCAATGTTTACTTTGCTTTTATAAACGGGTGCAAGTCGATAAACTTGAAAACCAGTACACCAGTTTATGGGACGGCTAGATGTAAAGCTGGACTGCTAGATGTAAAGCTGGACTGCTAGATGTAAAGCTGGATTGCTAGTTGTAAATCTGGACTGCTAGACGTAAAGCTAGACTGCTAGATGTAAAGTTGAACTGCTAGATGTAAAGCTGGACTGCTAGATGTAAAGTTGAACTGCTAGATGTAAAGCTGGACTGCTAGATGTAAAGTTGAACTGCTAGATGTAAAGTTGAACTGCTAGATGTAAAGCTGTACTTCTAGATGTAAAGCTGGATTGCAAGTTGTAAATCTGGACTGCTAGACGTAAAGCTGTACTGCTACCAGCTGGTTCGAATTCAGAATCAGGCCTTGAGATTTTAATCCGTGATGTATTTAAAACCATGTCCACGGTGGCTGTAGTAGTCGTAGTCAATGTCAAACAGCTAAGTCTAAGAATTGAAAAGCTATATTTACTACCGTAGAAAGGTAGTGCCGGTTAAATTGGAAGGAACCATCTAATCAGACGCTGGTAGGCGGCTGAAGAGCTAGTCCTTTATGTTTCAAGTTGCAGAACTTGAGAGGTCAATTGACCTACCTCGAAATAGAGAAAGTCTAGCCCCCATCCCCACCCAATGCAAAATATGCGGAACCTTATTGTCCAACATTTGGCTTTGTCAGACATATCAGTGAAGAAGCGCAGCCCTGCACATGTCCACAAAGTTGCTGCCTTGGAGACCATGGACGCGTTTTTGGAAACCCCACGAAAATTTTCACGAACTGGTCCGCCAACACGAGAAAACGAAATGCGGGTTATGGTGCGCTCATCTTGTTCCCTACTGGAGGGCCACCAAACCAGGAATTTGTAAGGCCCTGTGCTAATACAGAGTTGAATTTCTGGAAAGTGTATAGAACGCTCTTCAGAGTTTGAAGCTTGTGGGACTCAACGTAGTCATCTACTCCGATTCTCTATCTGCCTTGAGATCTTGAGTATGGAAGCTGGCACCAATCAATTAGTTGGCGCCTTACTAAATGACGTGGGCAAGATCGGTGTCATTGGAGGAACGGTATTCATATAAATAAATTTAAAAGACCAAAGTGTGAAAAAGAAAATTAAGATTGTATATTATATTTCAAGAGTTTATGTAAACTGTACACAATGTTATCACTATGTAATCACTATGTAATCACAACGTAATCACTATCAGAATATTTTCATTATTTTATTTAAACGTAATGTCCTAAATTTTCTGAGTGTTTTTCTAAATAATATGTAAAGCTTTAAATTAATATATTTATGTCAAATACCCCATAGTGTTAGGATAGAATGTTTGAATACATTATTAATTTAGCTCTAATCAATTGTGTGTGGCATGCCACACAGAAGTAGGAGAGAAGGTGAAGATACATTATTAATTCATCTGGACACAGTTGTTAGTGAAAGGGCCCATGGGAGTCGGAGAGAATTTTTTTTATTGCTGGAAACAGATGCTCTTGACATCACCCACAGGAGTAGGAAATAATATGTGGATACACTTACATTATCTCAGCACTAAAATATTGTTTGTGACATGCCACATAGGAGCAGGAAAGAATGTTTGGATAAACTATTATCTCAACTCTAAAATATTGTTTGTGACATGCCACATAGGAGTAGGAAAGAATGTGTCGATAAACTATTATCTCAGCTCTAAATTATTGTTTGTGACATGCCACATAGGTGTAGGAAAGAATGTGTCGATACATAATTCTTTCAGGCCATCTAGTTCATGGCTCTATTTTTAAATTCTCTGCGTCCTTCATTCCTGAGTTTATAGAACTACTCCAGAACTCAACAAGACACGATTTAACAATAAGATTATGAAATGATTATATGAATAGTTTATAAAAATAAAATTCTCCAAATATCATCGCTATGTATGTTGGTTTTTTTACATCATTTTGAAAAATTCTGAACTTACCTTTGCACATTTAACGTTTTACATTTTAAAATCTAAGTGAACCTATTTTAATCATAGATATGTTTTTCAATCTTGAATTTAAAATATAATATAATATAATAAGGCATTCAACTGATCGAAAAAACAAATAAAACAACAAAATGTTTACACTTTAATTGACGGTGTGTTTCAAATATAAATCATTTATACAAAATACACGTTTTCGTTCAGGTTATTACTGAAACTATTAGAATTTTAAATTTAATATTTGCTTCAAATTAATAATCCTTCCATCCCTGTAGCGCTACAGCCCATGCAGGGCCTAGGCTTGCGTAACTACTTCCATCCAATAAGACCTTCCATCCATCTCTGTGGCGCTAAAGCCCATGCAGGGCCTAAGCTTGCCTCACTACTTCCTTCCACTCAGACCTTCCATCCATCACCGTGGCGCTACAGCCCATGCAGGGCCTAAGCTTGCCTCACTACTTCCTTCCACTCAGACTTTCCATAGATCCCTGTGAAGCTAAAGCCCATGCAGGGCCTAAGCCTGCCTCACTACTTCCTTCCACTCAGACCTTCCATCCATCCATGTGGCGCTACAGCCCATGCAGGGCCTAAGCTTGCCTCACTACTTACTTCCACTCAGACCTTCCATCCATCCCTGTGAAGCTAAAGCCCATGCAGGGCCTAAGCCTGCCTCACTACTTCCTTCCACTCAGACCTTCCATCCATCCCTGTGACGCTACATCCCATGCAGGGCTTTGGCTTGCGTCACTACTTCCTTCCACTCAGACCTAACTAATGCTTTTCTTGTCCATGCTTGGAGTCCCACCTGCTGTATATCTTTTTCCACATCCTGCATCCATCTAGACCAACGTCTGCCTATGAGCCGTTTTCCTCTGGGGTTTTGTTGATTGTACCCTCTTCACTCCTCTGTCATTTGACATTCTTTACAAGTGTTCTGCCCAGCGTACCCTCCCCATTCTATGTCTGCTACTACTGTGGGATCCAGATATAGACTGTTCAATTCCAGGTTGGTTCATATTTTCCATCCACCAAATGATACTATTGTGTCAACTATATTTTATAAGGCTCTCGGATTTGTGGACGGTTTGATTAACCTGAGAATAGGTTATCGTTATTTATAATCTAACAGTTACATAATAAAGATTACATACCCTTACATATAGCTAACAATTTCATATTAAAGGCTACACAGACTTACATATACTCTCACAGTTACATTTTAAAGATTATATACACTTAAAGATAATATTAAAATGACAATTAAAGAGTATATACAATTACATATAGTGTAAAAAATTCCACATTAGAAAACTAAAAATTATACATCAAATAATACATACACTTACATAAAATCTTAGAATTATGTATTAAAGATTACATACAATTACATATAATTTAAAAGTTACTTATTTTTAAGAAAATGCAGCTAACTCTCCCATAGGGTTCGGGCAGGTTTCTTACACTCCGGGGACAAATGATGTTTTGATACCACACACCCATACGCGGGGAGTATTTTGGTCGGGAAGGTAGACTGGGACGAAAAGATTGCCTCGGAGCAGCTTTCTCACGGCTGCGTAGCTAATATCATCGGCAGTTCCAAACTACTTGTCCGCCAAGCCACGAAGAGGCAAACCCCATGTGGGCGCTCCCAATTTTCATCAGAGACGCTCCCGCTTGCACAGGACGGAGTGCAGCAACTTCACTGTTCGTGTCTATTGAACACAACTTTACACGCGTTTGGTATTTATTGTCATTTTTATATTGCGCCACATTGACCTCATTGCGACATCAGCTTATTAGATGTATTGTGACTTGAAAAGTGGCTCTGTTAAGCTGGTCATCGTGAACATAGCTTCATTACTGTCAACTCCAGCACGCTTTTAAATTATGTCTTCCTTCTTCATCTTTTAAATTTGGGGGCCCACGATCAATTGATCATTATGGCTCCTATGTTTCAGACGGGTTTGCATTGTAACTGTGCATGGTTATGAAGGGGAGACTATACTGTTTGCAAGGGCTACTCAGGAGGCAAAAGAGGCAAAAATTTCAAGAGTAGCCGCCGCAACTGTTTCTTTTAGAAGCTGGTTCTAGTCCCTTATTCCCTTATTGTCTTTGGCAGGAATGAGGAGCTCATGTACTGAGTTCTTGTTTTTATGAACCGGAACTGCCTGTCATAGCCTCGTCGCTGTCTATGGGGGAGAGGGATGAGTTTCTGTTTAATGCTGGAGCAGTGGACTAGCCCATTTTTTAATCGTGTACATCAGGGAGAGTCTGGATAGTCGTCGTCGTTCCTCCAATGGTGACGAACTCAGTTTTTCCATCATGCTGCCAACAATTCAGGTGTTTCTGTAGTGGTTATGGACAAAAAAAGTATTATCTTTGCGTTGCTGAGTACATTATATTTCTATTTGTTATTGAGTTTTAGAATGGGCGTGAACGATTGAAAATAATGTGGGTCTCAGCTGTTGCCAGCAAGTACACAAAAGGTTCACAGAGATAAAATTAAATTTTGGGGTTGGGGGTGGACGGGTTGCTTGCGGGTATTTTTCAAACTATTGATTTTCTTTGTTAAAGGTTTATCGATGGTAATTTTAGATTTACACAAGTTATTGTAGTTAACAAGGGTGGACGTGGCAAGATGTTGATGCTGACCAACGTCAATCTTTTGAAGCTGAGTCCGTTACACATTCTAGTTTCTGAAAATCTTCTAATTTTATTTATTTGTATGTCAACTTTTGATTCTTTTTTACAACGTTTTGTTTGACACACACTCAAAGCTAAAAGTTCTCTGATTTAATGAAAGAGCGTGACAAAACTGATAATGTACATTCCCCTTCTTATAAGTAAAATTAATAAATAGCATTGATTGCTTTTTTAATTTGCTAAACGTAAATACTAATTTAGCTTTGTATTTTTAACATTTAATAAGCTTGTACTTTTTATTCATTCCAAAAATAAACTTTTATGAAATTTATAAAGTAGTAAAAACTCTACTTTTAAAAATAATTTTAATAAGAATATGCCGTTTAATTAAATTGCACTTTTCACTGATCTAGATAAGAACAACGCGTATTAAATGCAACAAAAAAAACTTGTTTGCCCATTCATTTTGCACAATGCAGTACAAGATAAGCCTCAGAATAAATTTGATCAATAATTAAGCTTCTTCGATACATTTATATCGATGGTAGGAAATAGAGTTCATCCATTTTTACTTGGATGACAATATCTTTCAATCCAATGACATTTCAGTTGTAAAAAAAATAAGCTATGTTCTCATTTTACATATGAACATATGTTAACCAATTTAAAAAATCAATGACTTTAACAAAACATAAAAATATTTATATAATTATACCCATGGATATCAAAACCCAATCACTTTACACGAGTGAAAATTTAATTTAAAAAATAGAATTTTTATTAGATAGAGAGATAGATAGAAAGACAGACAAACAGACAAATACACAGATAGATGATAGAGAGATAGAGATGTAGATAAAGATAGGTAGACGGATGGATGGATGAAAGAATGGATGGATGGAAAGGTGTGTGGGTGAGAGGATGAATGGATGGATGGATAGATATGTAGGTAGAAAGATAGGTAGGTAGGTAAGTAGGTAGATAGATATGTAGGTAGGTAGGTAGGGAGATAGGTAGATAGATAGATAGATGGGTAGATAGATACAGACCTGTTTACTCTTACGATTTTAGCGTACAATGTGCGATTTTGAGGTGTATACATTACATATACTAAGTGATTTTTACTATTAAGATAATGTCAACGATTTTGTGATGATATTGTACGATTTTAAGATTTTGAGGGTAAACAGGTATGTAGATAGTGTCACAAATGACTAGGTTGTGATTGAACAACGGCGCACCATTAATTACACATGTAACTTATGATGTGTTTTGTTCGGGACTTTCCGATATGTAGGACCACATTTATTTGATGAAAAACGTGCTGTAGTGCTGGGGTGCGATTTCCGGGGGAAGTGAGGATTGTTTTGTGTGAGAGCTTATGGAGGTTGAGATTAATGGAGGTTAACGTTGCGTTTGAAAATTGAAGAAACATTACTAGACTATATTAATCTATCAATACATTCTTTTGTTTACAATAGTTAATAATGAATTCCTTGGTTATTCATTGACGTCTGTGTTGTCTTCGTTAAAAACCCTCAACGTCTGGATACTGAACTTTGGCAGAGAGGAACAGCCCCGCATTAATCAACACCAATATAACTTGGTACGCGAAGGGCCATACCTTAGAAGATCTCATTCTGTGACAGATAGTAGCTGGATAGGTAGATAGTTAGGTAGATAGTTAGGTAGGTAGGTCAGAAGGAGAGACGAAAAAGAGAGACTGTCAGAGAGACAGTCAGAGAGACAGACAGAGATACAAACAGAGAGACAAACAGAGAGACAGAGATACAGGCAGAGAGACAGACAGAGAGACAGACAGAGAGACAGACAGAGAGAAAAACAGAGAGACAGACAGAGAGACAGACATATAGACAGACAAAGAGATAGACAGAGAGACATACATAATGACAGAGAGACAGAGATATAAACAGAGAGATAGAAACTGACAGTGAGACAGACTGAGAGACAGCTTGAGAGACAAACATAGAGACAGAGAGACAGACAGACGGACAGAGAGATATATAGACCGGCAGAGAAACAGAGAGACAGACAGAGAGAAAGGAAGACAGACAGAGAGACAGACAGAGAAACAGACAAAGATACAGACAGAGAGACAGACAGGGAGACAGAGATACAGACAGAAAGACAGAGAGACAGACAAAGAGACAGGCAGAAAGACAGACAGAGAGACAGACAGAGAGACAGACAGAGAGACGGAAAGAGAGATAGAAAGACAGAGAGATAGACAGACAGAGAGATAAACAGAGAGACAGACAAGTAGACAGACAAAGAGACAGAGAGAGACAGAGAGAGACAGACAGAATGACAGAGAGACAGACAGAGAGACAGGCAGAGAGACAGGCAGAGAGACAGGCAGAGACTGACAGTAAGACAGTTTTAGAGACAGATTCAGAGACAGATTCAGAGACAAACATAGAGACATAGAGACAGACAGAGAGACATATAGACCACCAAATGAAACAGAGAGACAGACAGAGAGAAAGAGAGACAGACAGAGCGACAGAGAGACAGGGTGAGAGTGAGAGACATATAGACAGACAGAGAGACAGACAGAGAGACAGACAGAGAGACAGACAGAGAGACAGACATATAGATAGAGAGACAGACAGAATGACAGAGAGACAGACAGAGAGACAGACAGACAGACAGTCAGACAGACAGACATACAGATCATCCTTGAATAATTGCAAAAAAGTTATTTTCATTCGATAAACTATATCTATACATATATAAGTATATCCCGTATGGACTTCTATACCATTAATCAAAAAGTGATGAAAAATTTGTGAATTGTAAAAAAAATCAAATGTTTCTGAATTATTACACACATTTTACAATATTCCGTTTTGGGACCGGGGACCTAAATTCTTGTATACAATAATAAAATGATGTTTTTTGTGTTTATAGTATTCAGTGTTCAGTTTGTATCACCATTACACTTACATTCTTGTATCACAAAAGACAACTTCAAACTCACAATGTCAAAAGAATATCATTAAAAAAAAGTATGATTTTGTTAAGTGATGTTTTAAAATCAATTATTAAAACCAAATGAAAATAAAGGAATTATTATAATTGAAAGACTGTGTAGAAATTGAAGCCCAGCGGTTCTAAAATTCGTTTAGCAAATTATATTTTACTGTTATATAGTCCGACCATTCGATGTGGAGCCAATATACACCATCTCATTAGTGCTGGGTCGAATTATGTCTGTATGTGCTCAAATGAATGAGTGGCCACGAACATTTCTGTACCCGGGATACTCTATATTATCTTCTGTGCTCTGCAGAAGATGTTGTGTAAACTACCTTATTGCATGGGGGCTTTTTGTCCCCTGAGTGTTAATAAGGTGATCTTTTGACAGTTGACTGACCTCATCGCTGATTGTTACGCCTTTGTGTAGTATGATGCCAAGGTAAGAGTAGATGTTTAAACACTTTGCTCTGTTGCCGTAGACGTGTCTTCCCGGACCTTTCATTTGCCATTCAGTCGTCTGAGGTTGCCCAATGTTTTCTCACTTCAATAGCAATGCCTCACTCTCTGAAGGCATCAGTTAACCTGAGGCTGAAAAGTGTTGGTGCCAGGACTCAGACTTGTTTAACACTGTCAGTCACAGACGTCACACGTTGTAGAACTCTGTCAACTATACCTCACCGCTTCGAGTCTGCGGTAAAAGAGGCAGACGTAGACGCTACAGGAAATGGTTTGAACTTCTCTCCATTTTTCAAAACCATGTCTAGCATTCCATCAAGGCATTGCTGCACCGTGTGAATGAAACTTTGTTTTAGGCATCCACATTTTGCCATCATCTTCCACACACTTTCTCTACTGACAGTGGTGAACACTTAGTCAGATGTACATTGGTGGTGACTAGGTCAACATCTGGTTCCAGGCAATATTCTCGTAAATGTGTGGACACAAAATCTTATCAGGAGCACAACCTTGTTTCAAAATTGTAAAAACTGAATTATACATAATATTATTCATCCATTGATATGATTAGCTGATTTCATCAAAACATTTCATTATCCATCTATAAATAAGGTTGACTGATTTAATCAACACGTTGCGGTTGTCAAGTCATGGATGACACTCAGCAAGTTGAAACTTAAGATGACAAAACGGAAGCACTTCTTATTCACGATCACTAATCATCCTCTACCTCAGCTCTCCCCACCTCATTTCAAGTAGGTAACTCAGAAATACAGTTTACATTCTTCACTAGGAATCTTGGTTATTTTCTGTCTAAGAATATGTCTCTCGATAATCATATATCGCACATTTGTCGCTCAGCATACACGGCTATCCGTCAGATCAGCTCAATCCGCCACTACCTCACAGTTAGTGCAACAAAAACCCTAGTCTATGCTTTTTGTTCTCTCTCGTCTTGACTATTGTAACTCTCTTCTGTCAGTTTCACCAAAACACTTCTTAGAAAAACTACAAAAGGTTCAAAACTCAGCTGCTAGGCTAGTTTTAAAGGCAAAAAAAACGTGATCACGTCACACCACTACTTCATTCACTTCATTGGCTCCCTGTACAAGCACGGATTGACTATAAACTCTCTGTACTCTGCCACAACTTTTTCTCGCATTCCTGCCCTTCCTATCTAACCGATCTTCTCTCTGTCTATTCACCCCTTCGACAGCTTCGCTCCTTCACAGACGGGCGTATTCTTTATGTCCCCAAGTCTCGCACAAAAACATACGTTGAAAGATCTTTCTCTTACTGTGCCCCCAAACAATGGAATTCTCTTTCACTACACATCCGCAATATATCAACCATCACAGCCTTCAAAACTGCACTCAAAACACTTCTCTTTAAATTCTACTACCCCGACTGATTCCCCACATCTGACCGATAAACCATCTGCTGGCCGCCGTCCATGGCTTGTGATGTAAACGTTCTGGGGTGGATGGGGTGAATATGCATTTATTTTTGTTTTGTCTTTATACAGCTGTTCTTTATTACATAAATGTATTTTATTGCCTATATTTTTATGTACAGCGCAGGGAGCCCAGCCCTAGGCTGGTGGTACCGCGCTATATAAGACAACTACTAATAATAATAATAATAATTATCCATCTATAAATATGGTTGACTGATTTAAACACCACATTTCATTCCAATTCTGAGGATTTCAAATCTTATCAATGACATCGATTACGCTTAAATAATTTTCTCCCCTGCCACATTTATTTCCCTTAATTTGAGAATCTCTTGATTATTAAGTGTATATAAGAGCCAGTATTTTCATGCTGTCATACAAACAGGAGAGGAGTGCCAAAGCAGAAGCAGTAAATCATCATCTACATCAGAAGACAATGTTGAAAGTCGTGATTCTCCTGATATGCTGTGTCATGTCATACGGTGAGTCTGTTTATTCACATGTAACGTTGTGATGCTTCACATTTCGTCTTGATATGTAAAAAAAATTGCATTGCTCAGTTGACTTACGATATTCAATGATATATTCATACTGACTCAAGGTAAGAGCCCACCTGGCTAAATGATTTGCCGCCAGTGCAGGTGTTCCTTTTCCTGTACCAAATATGCTTATCAATGCTTGATTGTGAGTAAACATAACAAACTTTCTATCATACAGATAATGATGGAACTTTGATAGTGCAAAAATAATTGACAGTGCTTCAATCTGAGTCTGGTTATAATTCCGTTGTGCCGCTGTCAAAGATTTTGAAATGTTAGCAACAGGGCGTTTACCGCCATCAGGCTATCGGTGGAAAACAACAATTATTCCTATGCCAACGTTAGAGACGTCACAGAATATGCCCATGTCTGGTTTTGGATCATAGTGAGCTAGAATTGTTTTAGAAGAAAGCAATTGCTTGACTTTCCTAAAAGATTCTTCTTTTTCTGTTTTCCAGTTCCATGATATGTTCTCTTTAGGTAAATAATACAATGGCTCAAGTACCGTTGAAAGGTCTGGTAAGAACTTGTTGTAAAACTGCACTTGACTAAGAAAGGACCGTAGACTGGAATTATGTGTGGGTGATGGCATGGATATAACTGCATCTACGTTTGCTCCTTTTGATACGCCATTGCTTGATAATTTATGCCTTAAATATTCAATTGATTGCTGGGTAAAAAATGAATTTTTTCATCCATTTTCATTCAATCAGTTGAGAAGGTTGTATACATGGACTTCTTGTCATTCTTTCCGCTCACATGAATGCCATCCATGTACACTGCTCACTTGAATGCTATCCATGTACACTGCTCACTTGAATGTCATCCATGTACACTGCTCACTTGAATGTCATCCATGTACACTGCTCACTTGAATGTCATCCATGTACACTAGTCACTAGAATGTCATCCATAACACTGCTCACTAGAATGCCATCCATGTACACTAGTCACTAGAATGTCATCCATAACACTGCTCAATAGAATGTCATCCATGTACACTGGTCACTAGAATGCCATCCATGTACACTGCTCACTAGATGCGATCCATGTACACTGGTCACTTGAATGCCATCCATGTAAACTGGTCACTAAAAATGCCATCCATGTACACTGCTCACTTGAATGTCATCCATGTACACTGGTCACTACAATGTTATCCATGTACACTGCTCACTAGAATGCCATCCATGTACACTCGTCACTAGAATGACATCCATGTACACTGTTCACTAGAATGCCATCCATGTACACTGCTCACTAGAATGTCATCCATGTACACTGTTCACTAGAATGCCATCCATGTACACTGGTCACTAGAATGCCATCCATGTACACTGCTCACTTGAATGTCATCTATGTACACTGATCCCTAGAATGTAATCCATGTACACTGCTCACTAGAATGCCATCCATGTACACTGCTCACTAGAATGCCATCCATGTACACTGGTCACTAGAATGCCATCCCTGTACACTGGTCACTAGAATGTCATCCATGTACACTGGTCACTAGAATGTCATCCATGTACACTGGTCACTTGAATGTCATCCATGTACACTGCTCACTAGAATGTCATCCATGTACACTGGTCACTAGAATGTCATACATGTACACTGGTCACTAGAATGTCATCCAAGTACACTGGTCACTAGAATGTCATCCATGTACACTGGTCACTAAAATGTCATCCATGTACACAGCTCACTAGAATGTCATCCATGGATACTGGTCACTAGAATGTCATCCATGTACACTGTCCACTAGAATGCCATCCATGTACACTGCTTACTAGAATGCCATCCATGTACACTGGTCACTAGAATGTCATCCATGTACACTGGTCACTAGAATGTCATCCATGTACACTGCTCACTAGAATGTCATCCAGGTACACTGGTCACTAGAATGCCATCCATGTACACTGGTCACTAGAATGCCATCCATGTACACTGCTCACTAGAATGCCATCCATGTACACTGGTCACTTGAATGCCATCCATGTACACTGCTCACTTGAATGTCATCCATGTACACTGGTCACTAGAATGCCATCCATCTACACTGCTCACTAGAATGCCATCCATGTACACTGGTCACTTGAATGCCATCCATGTACACTGATCACTTGAATGCCATCCATGTACACTGGTCACTTGAATGCCATCCATGTACACTGCTCACTAGAATGCCATGCATGTACACTGGTCACTTGAATGCCATCCATGTACACTGCTCACTAGTATGCCATCCATGTACACTGGTCACTTGAATGCCATCCATGTACACTGATCACTTGAATGCCATCCATGTACACTGGTCACTTGAATGCCATACATGTACACTACTAACTTGAATGCCATCCATGTACACAGCTCACTTGAATGCCATCCATGTACACTGGTCACTTGAATGTCATCCATGTACACTACTCACTTGAATGTCATCCATGTACACATCTTACTTGAATGCCATCCATGTACACAGCTCACTTGAATGTTATCCATGTACACAGCTCATTAGAATGTTATCCATGTACACAACTCACTTGAATGCCATCCATGTGCACTACTCACTTGAATTTCGTCCCTGTACACTGCTACTCTAGGCAAATCTTGCATACGTTTGTCCATGTACACTGCTAATCTAGGCAAATCTTTCGTAAGTTTGTCCATGTACACTGCTACTCCAGGCAAATCTTGCGTAAGTTTGTCCATGTACACTGCTACTCCAGGCAAATCTTGTGTTAGCTTGTCCATGTACACTGTTACTCCAGGCAAATCTTGCATAAGTTTGTCCATGTACACTGTTACTCCTGGCAAATATTGCATAAGTTTGTCCATGTACACTGTTACTCCAGGCAAATCTTGCGTAATTTTTTCCATGATTTCTTGGAAATACGCTGGTGCTGATGTAATACCAAATGTTAAACGTGTTTGCAGCTGTGAATCTTTATGTGTGCTTAATGCCAAATTTTGTTTTTGAGTTTCTTTTGCCAGCTTGATGTGGTTATAAGCATCAGCTAGATCTTTTTGTGAGAAATAATGTCCACCTGCCAACTTTCTCATACGATTCTCCGGTAATGACATTGGGTACCTGGGTGTTTCTAACTGTGGATTGACTGTTTTCGAATAGGCACCACAGACCCTAATTTGTGATTTTTTTCATGATATAGTCTTCTTTCTTACTGGCATTACGGGAGTACTGCATTTACTGAACAGTACTGGTTTTCATAAAAGTCAAATATCTAGCGTAATAGTCAGTGAGGTTTCTTGATTATTATTGAAACGTGCGAATTTCGCCTAAACAGATAATTTCAAGTGACGTCTGTATACTAGTATAATACTAGTCAATTGATTTGTCGAAAAGTACTTACTGCATACTATACTGGATTGCACTGAGTTGTACTGGCCATCATTTGTTATGTTTTAATATGTTTTCCTTTCCTACAATAAACGTTGACCAATCAGTTTGCTTGTGACATGATCAGTAGGTTTCTCAATTAGTACAACCATTTTACAATTTTGCGTTTGGGGCCGGGGGCCTTATTTTTTATATGAGTTATATGAATATAATTTCAAACAGAGCCAATGCATGGGTGGATCAATCGCTACAGGTGTGTTGACTAAATTTTGAAAATCCACGTATTATCATGTGGACAGCTGTATGTCGTCTTCTCACGCGTCGAAAAACCTTCTAATTTATTTGTGTACGAACCAGAAGGGAAATACAATAAAGTTAAAAATTACTTCAAAAAATTTAATTAAAGCACAAAAACATTTTTTTCTTTGAGTGGCATTGCAATTCATGCCGGGTTCTAGCTAGTATATAATAAAGTAATAATAATAAAGTTTATTTGAAAAATGAAAACAATATATATTTTAACACATTGACATACAAAACGCAATAAAAACAAAACTACATACGGGAATACCCATTCAAAATATTACATCACCTTGCAACATTAGACAACACAAGCCAATATACATCTAGGAGATAAAAACTAGCTGGGAAAGATGGTAGACAACATTACCCCAGCAGGTGTTTTCGAAATAGATGTGTTTTCAAATGTATTTTGAATGACTCCAGTGTCTGGCTGTTTCTGAGAGTGACATGAAGGGTGTTCCAAATTGTAGGTCCAGCAAATGCGGCAGTGCGCCAACCTTAAGTCTCAAGGCGAACATGCGGTATGGAGAGTTTGCCACTGTAGGATGTGTCGAGTTGTCTAGTGGGTATATGACGTCATGAGCACTTTGAGATAGGACGGCGCCAAGTCATGCAAGCCGAGGTAGCACTGAGTTGCAATTTTGTACTCTATTCGAACGCGGACCGGCAGCCAAAGCAGCTCTCACAGAAGTGTTTTACTATGATCGAATTTGCACTTGCGAAGAAAATGCGAGCCGCATTATTCTGTGTTTTTAAATTTTATGCTGGAGCGGAGACTGAAGACCCACCCATTGCAGTAGTCCATACGTGATAGGACGAATGCAGACCTCAGCCTCTTTGATGCATCAAACGTTAAGTAAGGTGTAATATGACTAATTCCGTGCAGCTCTAGAAAAATCGCCTTGCAAAGCATGTCAATTTGATTTTCCATTTATTGATGGATGATTTTTACGCCAGAGAAATACTTTAGATGTCTTTTTTTGTAAAATTGTTTTAATTGTTAAATTTTGTCTTTGTTAAAATATCTATTTATTTATGTGTTAAAAAAGAATAAGTGCAATATCATCAAAAAACATTTGTATTTATTTGGATCGATAAAAGAAACTTATCTGCCTCATCTTATTTTAACTGTAATTTTCTTTTAAAAACAAATTACAATAAATAAACATGTAGAGCCATAAAGTGTCTAAATAAAATTCTGCATGTTTCTTTGATGTAATATTTCACACTTTTGAAGCCATTATTCAAGAATTTTTTTTTTTAAACTCTAGAAAAAAACGCCTTGCAAATCATGTTAATGTTATTTTCCATAGTCAGTGTTCTGTATAAGTAGAACATCGGGTTTTGCACTGTTTGAGCAAACTCAATCTGCACGCCTGAGAGAGTAAGGAATGGTGTGTAATTTACAGATTTTAGCTTTCGAGCGATAGCAATGGGGATCAGCTCGGTCTTTTCAAAATTTATAATTTGAGCTTGTTTATGGTTATCCCGTGCTTAATTGAATTCACTGTCTTCTGTGTCATACCAAGAAGCTGAGAGAACTGAAAGAGGATCACGGACTGCTGAAGTTGGGTATCATCCGCGAACATGTGATATAGCATGTCAAACTGCTTGATTACTGCACCTAGGGGCTGAACGTACATAGTGAAAAGCACCGGGCATAGAACATTGTTGCTTCTTATCAGACAGAGTGACAGTCATTGTAAAGTTGAATATAAAAGTATCGGAAAGCCATCCCTTGCTTTGAGGAAAAATATCACTTTATAGCTGACATGTATGAGTAACTATACTGAACCATATAGGCCTCCATCCATAAAGCTACATCATATAAACGTTACAGATATTTTGATTAATGTTTCAAACAACATAATACTAGCGCGGTTATAAAACCTACAGCTGTTGGGTGCAGATTTGTGGTTGCATACAGCTGTTGGGTGCAGATTTGTGGTCACCTATTGCTATTGGGTGCAAATTTGTTGCCACTTATTGCTTTTGGGTGCAGATTTGTGGACATTTCGAAATTTTACTGCGGTTTACAAATAGTTTATTGGACAAAAATTACCCACACCTTGACAGGATGGTCGGCTATAAAAGGAAAGGAAAGAACTCTGACTGAACAAATGGTCGTGAGCCATATCGTTTAAACAAGTTACACGTTGCTTAAAATGTTTAAACACATGCAAGCCTTGTCTTCTGCTGCCTTATTTTGTGGTGAGTGTGACGGAAGGCATGTTGTCCAGAGATTAGGTCCCCTTCGCTTTAGCAACTGAAAAGTCTCAGAGTAAACAAAACTCCTGTCCTTCCAGCTCATGCAGAGCTGTTGTGTTGTAATTCTCTTAGCTCCTATAGAACCGATGTGTTGTAATTCTCTTAGCTCCTATAGAGCCGATGTGTTGTAATTCTCTTAGCTCCTATAGAGCCGATGTGTTGTAATTCTCTTAGCTCCTATAGAGCCGATGTGTTGTAATTCTCTTAGTTCCTATAGAGCCGATGTGTTGTAATTCTCTTAGCTCCTTTAGAGCCGATGTGTTGTAATTCTCTTAGCTCCTATAGAGCCGATGTGTTGTAATTCTCTTAGCTCCTATAGAGCCGATGTGTTGTAATTCTCTTAGCTCCTATAGAGCCGATGTGTTGTAATTCTCTAGCTCCTATAGAGCCGATGTGTTGAATGAAAAATACCACAAAGTAGTGGAAACGTTCATCAAAATATAAAAAAAAAATGTTGATGCATATGTGTTGAAAATCATCAGAAACCACAAAATACTTATAACCACATTAAAAAATCACTTCTACTCCACAAAACGAACAAACCACACACTCTATTCGACCTCAATCGTCACTGTCTCGCTAAAAACTCAGATCCCCTAATTTTTCACACACTCCTCCTCACGTGGTTTTCTTCTCCGACACACTAAGGCGGTCTTACATGACACACAAAGACGGTCATACATGACACGCCAAGACGGTCATACATGTCACGCCAAGACGGTCATTCATGACACACCAAGACGGTCATACATGACACACCAAGACGGTCATAGACGACTGAGAAAAATCTTGGGGTCTACATGAGATCCCACGAGCGCTCTCTTAACCTCATCAAACCATACAAAGAAAAAATAATCATACGATTTTACCGTGACAGCGAGCTAATACGTTTAAACACATCCTAGCCTTGTCTTTTGCTGCCATATTTTGTGGTGAGTTAATATGTTTAAACAATCCTAACCTTGTCTTTTGCTGCCA